>CM056056.1:26371793-26634293 GCA_029574335.1 Rana kukunoris | reverse complement strand
TCGGTTTTATACCCAATGGGGGAACAATTCACTAAAAGTGGGGTATCCCCACAGTGGACGCAGCCGTGTCCTGCGTAAACAAGACCTTGACCTGTCCAGTAGACAACGTTCAGGTGTTTAAAGACCCGACAGACAAGAGATTAGAGACGCTGTTAAAGGCCTCGTTTCCTACAGCTAGAGGGGTAACCCAGCCTGCAATTGCAGCTATTGGTGTTTGCCAAGCCTTAAAAGACCAGTTGAAAGGGGTCTTGAAGGATATCCCGGCTCAACAGGCTCAGGAATTGGCTGACTTTCCTAAAGCATTATGCTTTGCCATAGATGCTATCAAGGACTCTATACAACAGTCCTCCCGTCTCACTCTCTCTTTGGTTCATATGCGCAGATTACTCTGGTTAAAGAACTGGTCGGCTGAAACCCTGTATAAAAGGTTAACTGGCAGGGTTTCCCTTTCATGGAGAGCGTTTATTTGGGGAAGATCTGGATGCATGCATTCAGAAAATTTCCAGTGGCAAGAGCACACTGTTACCAGTAAAGAAAAGGTTTAGGGGTCCTCCCTCCTTTTAAAAAATCTTCCTCTCCTAGCCCTAGTACTTCCGCTACCAGGCAGTTCAGAGGGCCTCCCGGACAGTTTAATACAGGGAAGCCGCAGGGCCAGCCTCAGGCTTCCAAGAAGCTTTGGAACCATAAGCCGGTCAAGCCAGCATCTAAGTCGGCATTATGAAGGTTCACCCCCACTCAGCAGGGTGGGGGGAGGACTTCAGCTGTTTGTGGAGGCTTGACAAGGGAGGATCCAAGACAGTTGGATTCTCTCTACGGTTTCCGAGGGCTACAAGCTGGAGTTGAGCGAATTTCCTCCACCTCGCTTCTTGGCCTCAAGCGTCCCGAAAGATCCGGGAAAAAGGAAGGTCCCTGGCATTGGCCTTGGATCATCTATTATCCCAAGGGGTAATCGAGGAACTGCCACTGGAAGAACAAGGTTTGGGGTTTTATTCAAATCTTTTCACCGTCCCTAAACCAAACGGAGGTGTAAGGCCCATTCTGGACCTCTGGGCCTTAAACAAGTTCCTAAAGGTCCAGTCTTTCCGGATGGAATCAATCCGGTCAGTGGTTGCCTCCTTACAAGGGGGGGAGCTTCTGGCGTCCATCGATATAAAGGACGCATACTTACACATTCCCATCTTCCTCAACCATCAGAAGCTGTTGCGCTTCACGGTAAATCAGCGCCACTTTCAATTCGTGGCCTTACCTTTTGGGCTGGCCACCGCACCTCGTGTATTCACGAAAGTACTGGCCCCACTATTAGCTAATCTAAGGTCTCAAGGCATTTCTATAATAGCCTACCTAGACGATCTGTTGTTGGTAGACCGTTCAGTTGCCGATCTAAGCTCAGCAGTGCACAGAACCGTGGAATTCCTAGAATCCATGGGTTGGGTTCTCAACCTAAACAAGTCGGCCTTAGTGCCGGTGCAAGGGCTCGAGTATTTGGGTCTACTTGTAGACACAGACCAAAGAAAGATCTTTCTTCCCCAGAGAAAGGTCGATGCTTTAAGGGAACTAGTTCAGCTAGTCAAGTCAAGGCGTCTGTCCTCTATTCGCCTTTGTATGCGGCTACTGGGGAAGATGGTAGCCTCTTTCGAGGCTGTCCCATTCGCTCAGTTCCACTTAAGGGGACTTCAACACGCCATCCTGTCTGCCTGGAACAAAAAGGTTCAGGCCTTAGACCTCCCCTTGTCCCTCTCCCGGACAGTCCGGCAGAGCCTTTGTTGGTGGCTGGTTCCCCAGAACTTACTAAGAGGGAAGTCCTTTGTGACCACAGATGCCAGTCTTCTGGGCCGGGATGCAGTCCTGGAGGGCCTGTCTCTCCAAGGAAGATGGTCAATCACCGAGAGGTCGTTACCTATCAACCTGCTAGAGATTCGGGCAGTCCATGTAGCCCTGTCGGCGTGGACGGACAGGTTGAGGGGTCTCCCAGTCAGGATTCAGTCCGACAATGCCACGGCTGTGGCGTACATAAATCACCAGGGGGGCACAAGAAGTCGTGCAGCCCAAAGAGAGGTGAATCGAATTCTGACCTGGGCGGAAAAGTATGTCCCCTGCATATCTGCGGTTTTTATTCCGGGGATAGTCAATTGTCAGGCAGACTACCTAAGCCGCCAACAATTGCTCCCAGGGGAGTGGACTCTTCACCCCGACATCTTCCAGGCCATTTGTCAGAGATGGGGAACACCAGATGTGGATCTCTTTGCATCGAGGTTTAATGCGAGGGTGAACAACTTTCTGTCCCGGACAAGGGATCCACTCGCTTGCGGCACAAATGCGCTGGTGTTTCCATGGGACCAATTCTCCCTAATGTATGCGTCCTCCACTGCAATTGGTACCCTGCCTCCTTCGCAGGATAAGATCGGAAGAGAAACCAGTGATTCTGGTCGCCCCGGCGTGGCCCAGAAGGGCCTGGTACACAGAAATTGTAAGGATGTCCGTGGGGCATCCGGGGACCCTTCCGATTCGTCCAGACCTACTGTCTCAGGGATCAATATTCCATCCTTCCTTACCGTCTCTAAGTTTAACGGTTTGGCTGAGCCCCATATCCTAAATGGAGGGGTCTCTCTAATTCAGTAGTGTCTACTTTGATTAATACCAGAAAGCCAGCATCCAGGCTTATTTATTACAGAGTTTGGAAATCTTATATGGCCTGGTGCGAAACCAGGGGGTGGCATCCCCGGAGGTTTCTCAGTAGCAGAATTCTGGATTTTCTGCGGATGGGGGCAGACTTGAAGTTGGCCCTAGAACACCATTAAGGGCCAGAGCTCGGCCTTATCAATTTTGTTTCAAAGGCCACGGGCTACACATTCTCTGCTCAAAACCTTTTTTACAAGGTGTGATCCCGATTAATCCTCCAGTCAGGACCCCCTTGTATCCGTGGGATCTGAATCTGGTCCCGTCTGCCTGGCAGAAGCAACATTTTGAGCCTTTGGCTCACATTCCATTGGTCCTTCTGCCCAGGAGGTAGTTTTCTTGATAGCCATAACCTCTGCTAGGAGGGTATCGGAGTTGGCGGCCTTATCTTGTAAGGAACCATACCTTATTCTCCATAAGGTCAGAGTGGTCCTATGGCCTCACCCAGTTTTCCTCCCTAAGGTTGTTTCTAACTTTTTTATCAAGGTCTAGTTCTCCCTTTTTTCTCAGAACCTAGTTCTGCAAGGGAGAAGCCATTGCATACCCTAGACGTACTTAGAACAGTTCTGCCTTAGGGCTGCTGCTCAGATCCGGAAAATGGGTATGTCGTTTATCCTGCCAGAATGTCCCAGATGTGGGCAGGCAGCGTCGAAATCCACTATCTCCAAATGGATTCGACAGGTCATTACTCAAGCCGATGGCTTAAGGGGAGAGGTTCCCCCGTTTAAGGTTAAAGCACATTCCACTACAGCGGTGGGTACTTCCTGGGCAGTGCATCACCAAGCCTACTTGGCTCAGGTCTGCATGGCAGCGACGTGGTCGTCTGTCCATACTTTCACAAAATGTTACCAATTGGACATAAGGAAGGTGGGGAAATCGCCTTTGGGCGCAGTGTGCTGCAGGCTGCAGTTTTGATTCCTCACGTCTGATGGCGGCCTGCATTGTTTGTGTCTCCCTCCCCTCAGTAAGCATTGCTTTGGGACGTCCCACATAGTAATTACTATGCTCCTCTGTGTCCCGTGATGTACGATAAAGAAAATAGGATTTTTTATAACAGCTTACCTGTAAAATCCTTTTCTTGGAGTACATCACGGGACACAGAGCTCCCACCCCTCTTGTTTGGGGATATTGGGACACTTATTGCTTTGCTACAAAAACTGAGGTACTCCCAGTATGGGAGGGGTTATATAGGGAGGGAACTTCCTGTCTAATTGATTACACCAGTGTCCACACCTGAAGGTAGACTCTATAACCCACATAGTAATTACTATGCTCCTCTGTGTCCCGTGATGTACTCCAAGAAAAGGATTTTACAGGTAAGCTGTTATAAAAAATCCTATTTTTTTTTCTCAGTTTAGGCCGATATGTATTCTTCTACCTATTTTTGGTAAAATAATCGCAATAAGCGTTTATCGATTGGTTTGCGCAAAATTTATAGCGTTTACAAAATATGGGATAGTTTTATTGCATTTTTATTAATATGTTTTTTTTTTGTACTACTAATGGCGGCGATCAGCGACATTTTTTTTTTTCGTGACCGCGACATTATGGCGGACACATCGGACAATTTTGACACATTTTTGAGACCGTTGTCATTTTCACAGCAAAAAGTGCTATAAAAATGCATTGTTTACTGTGAAAATTACAATTGCAGTTTGGGAGTTAAGTGTGACCTCATATGTGTTTCTAACTGTAGGGGGGCGGGGCTGGACTTGTGACATCACTGATCGTGTTTCCCTATATCAGGGAACAGACGATCAATGACACTGCCACTGTAAAGAACGGGGAAGGTGTGTTTACACACGCCTCTCCCCGTTTTTCAACTCCGGAGGACGGATCGCGGGACACCGGCAGCGATCGGGTCCGCGGTACTTGCGGTCACAGAGCTTGGGACTGGGTCAAGTGCCTGCGACCCCACGGCTGGCACAGCCGTGCCATTCTGCTGCCGTATGTCGGCGTGAAGGGGTTCTTAAGTGGTTAAAATAGAAATGCAAGGCAGGACGTGTGTGTGTGTTTTTGTTTGTTTTTTAAGGGGCTTGGAGAGGTGGGGGTGTAGAAACAGCAGCACACTGATCTTCCCAGGGAATGACTGTGCAGGGGGGGTGTCAGCACAAGTCTGATCATTCTCCCAGCACAGCCAGAAAACTGATAATGCTGTAATCTATGTGCTCTCATGCTTATCATGATCAGTTTGAAATAGGAAATCAGAGGGACTGACAGGAACATTCACACAAAGGAAGCAATACAAAGAGAACAGGATACTTTTTCATACAAGTACAGTACATGGTACAGCAGACACATTTTAGGAAAATGAAATGTTCTAGTAACATATTCTTTAATAAAGCCAGCTTTCCCAGCCTTCTTTCATTTCTTTAAGCACATAATTTAGTATGGTTGCACCAATACCGTTTTTATTTTACGGCGAATACGAGTACCAATACTGTGGTGCGATTTGCGTCCAATACAAAAAAAACAGTACCACCATTAAGGTAGCGGCAGTGAGGTGGAAGAAAAGGAACCAAAAAGCCCTTAAAGTACTGAGAGATACGCATTCTCTTTGTCACGTACCTGGTTGAGGTTGAGCTGATGGGAGGGCTTTCCCCTACACCACCTGCCCTGTTTCTCCTGAAGGTGGTGACAGGATATAGCAGGGCACAGAGTGGCACGCGTGCCTGGTTTAAGATCATGGACGGAAGGTATTTATAGCAGGTGCCAAGCAGCAGGCAGGCTTGTGGACTGGCAGATGCGCATACACGCCAACAGGTGCAGAGTAGCAGGAAGACTGGTGGACTAGCAGGGGCATGTTCACAGCAACAGATGCTGAAAAGCGGGCAGCAACCAAGCTGGAGAGCAGGCAGATGCAGGATCTCAGGTGATCAGGCAGGCAGAAGTCAGTAACAAGCAGAGGTACAGAATTGGGTTCAAGGCAGGGTCAGGACTAAGCCAGGGTCAGTATCAGGTGAGCAGAGAAGAAAAAGGCAGAGTCAGGCCACAAGACGGGTCAGCTATAAGGTAACAGGAACGAGTCAAACAGGCTAGGTATACACAGGAACAAACGCAGGTTCAGGTCAGATGGTAGAAGCCGACGACCACTCAGCAATCTTCTGGTCTATGGAGCCACTTTAAATAGGCAAGAGAGCGCCAAGTATTCTTGCACACTAATGCACACGTGCCCCGGATACGTGAGCGAGTCATTACACATCTAGTTGTCACTTGTAAATTATTAAGTGGGTGGAGTCATGCAAATCAGTAGTTTTTGCCTCTTTTAGCCATCTGTGTATCCAGACCCACTGGTGTATAGCACAGATATAGCCATCATCTTACAGAGTCAGCATTACCATGTGTTTTATGATAAATAGCATGGGACTGCATAAATCACTGTAAACAGGGTAATAAATCCAAATAGTGCAACTTGACTAACACGTTTCTGACAAAAGAGGCTTAATAATAACTATAATTAAGGCCCCTTTAATGTGTTACAGCTAAAAGAGCCTTTAAAGGAGAAGTTGGCTGCACTTGTGTGAATCAAAGGAGAGCATTTCGTTCTGCACTCCTGTGGCCCATTTTCCGCAGAGGGCTGTAGCCAGCGCTCTGCTCAGGGAGCCCTGAGGAACCGAGCGATTGGTGGTGGTTGATCGATTGGTTCTCAGTCTAAAGTCTCATACACAGGATCAGATTATCCGACGGGAATTGTGTGATGACAGGCTGTGGTGGGAAAATCTGACCATTTGTACGCTCCATCGGACAATTGTCAGATTTTTCTCAGACAAATGTGGGATAGCATGAATTAAAACCGTCCGCCAACAATTGTGTGTTGGCGGATTATCCGATCGTGTGTACACAAGTTCGTCGCTCAAAAGTCCAAAGTACAAACACGCATTCTCGGAAGCAGTGCTTACCATAACACAACATTGGCAAAAGTTGCCCAAAGGGTGGCGCTAAAGAACTGAAAAACCTCATTGTTTTGCAATTGTTGGCCGACAAGTTCACGGCCAAAGCCAGTTCACTCCAGTGTGCTAGCCGCATCTTTGAGGTGCTGTAGGAGTGGTGAATACACCGCTCCTAAAGCACCCCTGCCCATTGCAATCAATGGGCAGCGCCAGGCAAAGCGGCACTTTGCGGACGGTTTTAACCCTTTTATGGCCGCTAGCGGGGGTTAAAAGCTCTCCCTCTATCGGGCGAATAACGCTATAAAAATGATGGTAAAGCGCGCGCTAAAAAT
Organism: Rana kukunoris; assembly: GCA_029574335.1. Taxonomy (NCBI): domain Eukaryota; kingdom Metazoa; phylum Chordata; class Amphibia; order Anura; family Ranidae; genus Rana; species Rana kukunoris. The sequence goes on along the minus strand of CM056056.1, from coordinate 26,627,395 downwards.
AGTGGCACTTTACCGCCGATGCACGCCACGTCCCAGTGTGAAAGAGGTCTTCTAGGATAATTCTTTATCTCTCGATACTTTAGAAACAGCCTTTTGGTTTATTTCCTACCACCGCCTCGCCGCCCCCTCGATGGTGGTATAAATCCTTGTAATGCTATGTAAATGTGTCACCTGACTCTAGTCATTTTGTTTTGGAAAGCACTCACAGGTAGGAATGTGGGTCAAGGCTAGGAGGTTTATGATGTGTTTTATTGTGCGGTATGACTTTGTCTCGCTATATATTGTTTTGTGTCTTTTGTGCTTGGCAGGAACCATGCAGAATGTTTAAAATTTGTTGTAATGTTGGAATTTGTATGGAACCTTTAAAGTCCCATTTTTATGCAATTTTATTCGCGTCTCACATTGATTTGCGGTTGTCTTTATCTACCCTTTCCTTGAGGTATTGTGAGCATACAATGTACAGGTGACCCGGGTGGTTTTTCTGCAAGGGTCAAAGACGGGTTCACTTTTTCCAGGGCCTTCAATTTCAAACTACCTTTCAGGGAAATAGTAAGGTGAATTTTCCTTTTTTTCTCAGTGTTAGTTTAGTAGTATAATAGATTTTTTTTTATTGAATGCAATGCAGATACAGCCAAACCTGGCTTAGTTAATGCAGATGCACAGACACACATAAAGTACAATGGAGAAAAAAATTATTTGATCCCCTGCAGAGTTTGTAGGTTTGCCCACTTACAAAGAGATGAAGGGTCTATAATTTCCATCATAGGTGTATTTTAAATGATAGAGACAGAATATTAACCAAAAAGTCAGAAAAAACACATGATACAAATGTTATAGATTGAGATGCAGTTCAGTGAGTAAAATAAGTATTTGATCCCCAAGCAAAACATGACTTGGTACTTGGTGGAGGAGCCCTTGTTGGCAATCACAGAGGTAAGATGTTTCTTGTAGTTGGTGACCAGGTTCAGCCCCCTGTCTGCTGAAAATGGGTCACAGGAGTGCAGAACGAGCTGCACTTCTGTGATCCATAAGAGAAGTACAGCCAAACGAGCTTCGGCTGCACTCCTTTAAGTTTGCAAGACGATGCGTTAGGGGGGCATTACCCCTAATGTTGGCCACTCTTTGGCAATCTTGTGCCATCAAACCATTGTCTAGTCATTTAGTGGCTGTGCTCAGTTTAGTCAAGTTAATCCTAAAGACGCTTTTTTTTTTTTTTCATTTTAGTTTTTTATTGCATGAATTGGGTGTGCAGGCCAAGCAGTTAAACTCTTTGCTGGTATCATCCCTATTGGGGGCTAAATCTTGGATTCTAATGCTGCGATATTAGTGTACTGATCAGGGGCGGACTGACAACTCATGGGGCCCCCGGGCAATAGAAGATTATGGGGCCCCCGGGCTTACAGATGGCCACAAAACCAGGTGGCGGTACAGAGGCGGGGCAGCTAAAATCTCGGGATTTTCAAATCAAAAGCATGTAGGTTTTGGACATATCAGAGACAGATGCAAAAAAAAACACAGATTTGTACATACTGTCCCTGGTTTTAATGAGCCTGGCAACCCTGATGGGGCCCCCTAGTGGCATGGGGCCCTCGGGCAGTGCCCGAGTTCCTCAATGGTCAGTCCGCCCCTGGTACTGATTTAATTCCAGCCCTTGATGACTCTCTGAGCGCTCTACTACAGACCAAAGCTCTGTTTCCTCCATATTTCCCATTCTCGCTGCATCTGGCCTGGAATTCCGCTTTATATCAAACAATTACATGATCAGCAGAGTCTGCCTGCTTTAATCAATCTGAATGATCGGCTGTATGAACACGTCATCTGCTGATTAGATAAGTGGATGTGAGCTCTGATTGTGTGTGAGAAGAGAAACTATTGCAGCTCACCAATCAGTGTGCAGTGAATAACAATGATTGTATTTGGGTCGTTGGGCTGTCATTAGACCCCTGTTATTTTGGTCAGGTCTCAATGTCTTCAAAAAAAGAATAGAGGAAAGAGGGTGCACCAGCCTTGTGTATTATCCTTTTGATACGTTTATTAAAAGAATGAATTAAAAACTTGCGACGAGTGTAAAAGCATTTAACTGGTGGCAACCAGTCTGATAACAGTCTCCAGGTGATGGAGAGGACACGAGTCCTGTTTTCAGTAACAATCAAAAAATGTAACAACTTTAAAAATTAATGTCCCGTAAAGTCTTCTTTTCAAGACTTAGAGCGGCGGGAGAGCAGGGAGGCAATTGCACCGCTACTGGCAGAAGAGCGATCAGCCAAGAAATTGTCGGCCCAGTCCGCCCCTGCTCCGCACTTGCCCTCAGCTAATTTCCACTCACCAAATGCAAACGAGTGGAAATTTTGAGGGATGCCTTGCATTGTGGTCAGTGAGTGGAAGAATACCTCTTGCATTGTGGTCATTAAGAGGAAGAATGCCCCTTTACATTGTGGTCAGTGAGGGGAAGAATGCCCCTTACATTGTGGTCAGTGAGAGGAAGAATGCCCCTTACATTGTGGTCAGTGAGAGGAAGAATGCCCCTTACATTGTGGTCAGTGAGAGGAAGAATGCCCCTTACATTGTGGTCAGTGAGAGGAAGAATGCCCCTTACATTGTGGTCAGTGAGAGGAAGAATGCCCCTTACATTGTGGTCAGTGAGAGGAAGAATGCCCCTTACATTGTGGTCAGTGAGAGGAAGAATGCCCCCTACATTGTGGTCAGTGAGAGGAAGAATGCCCCTTACATTGTGGTCAGTGAGTGGAGGAATGCCCCTTACATTGTGGTCAGTGAGAGGAAGAATGCCCCTTACATTGTGGTCAGTGAGAGGAAGAATGCCCCTTACATTGTGGTCAGTGAGAGGAAGAATGCCCCTTACATTGTGGTCAGTGAGAGGAAGAATGCCCCTTACATTGTGGTCAGTGAGAGGAAGAATGCCCCTTACATTGTGGTCAGTGAGAGGAAGAATGCCCCTTACATTGTGGTCAGTGAGAGAAAGAATGCCCCTTACATTGTGGTCAATGAGTGGAGGAATGCCCGTTTACATTGTGGTCAGTGAGTGGAAGAATGCCCCTTACATTGTGGTCAGTGAGTGGAAGAATGCCCCTTACATTGTGGTCAGTGAGAGAAAGAATGCCCCCTACATTGTGGTCAGTGAGTGGAGGAATGCCCCTTACATTGTGGTCAGTGAGTGGAGGAATGCCCGTTTACATTGTGGTCAGTGAGTGGATGAATGCCCCTTACATTGTGGTCAGTGAGGGGAAGAATGCCCCCTACATTGTGGTCAGTGAGAGAAAGAATGCCCCCTACATTGTGGTCAGTGAGTGGAGGAATGCCCCTTACATTGTGGTCAGTGAGTGGAGGAATGCTCCTTACATTGTGGTCCGTGAGAGGAAGAATGCCCCCTACATTGTGGTCAGTGAGTGGAGGAATGCCCCTTACATTGTGGTCAGTGAGTGGAGGAATGCCCCTACATTGTGGTCAGTGAGAGGAAGAATGCCCCCTACATTGTGGTCAGTGAGGGGAAGAATGCCCCCTACATTGTGGTCAGTGAGAAAAAGAATGCCCCTTACATTGTGATCAGTGAGTAGAAGAATGCCCCTTACATTGTGGTCAGTGAGAGGAAGAATGCCCCTTACATTGTGGTCAGTGAGAGGAAGAATGCCCCTTACATTGTGGTCAGTGAGAGGAAGAATGCCCCTTACATTGTGGTCAGTGAGAGGAAGAATGCCCCTTACATTGTGGTCAGTGAGGGAAGAATGCCCCTACATTGTGGTCAGTGAGAGGAAGAATGCCCCTTACATTGTGGTCAGTGAGTAGGAAGAATGCCCCTTACATTGTGGTCAGTGAGAGGAAGAATGCCCCTTACATTGTGGTCAGTGAGAGGAAGAATGCCCCTTACATTGTGGTCAGTGAGTAGAGAATGCCCCCTACATTGTGGTCAGTGAGAGGAAGAATGCCCCTTACATTGTGGTCAGTGAGAGGAAGAATGCCCCCTACATTGTGGTCAGTGAGAAAAAGAATGCCCCTTACATTGTGATCAGTGAGTAGAGGAATGCCCCTTACATTGTGTTCAGTGAGTGGAGGAATGCCCCTTACATTGTGTTCAGTGAGTGGAGGAATGCCCCTTACATTGTGGTCAGTGAGTGGAGGAATGCCCCTTACATTGTGGTCAGTGAGGGGAAGAATGCCCCTTACATTGTGGTCAGTGAGGGGAAGAATGCCCCCTACATTGTGGTCCGTGAGAGGAAGAATGCCCCTTACATTGTGATCAGTGAGTAGAGTAATGCCCCTTACATTGTGGTCTGTGAGAGGAAGAATGCCCCCTACATTGTGGTCAGTGAGAGGAAGAATGCCCCCTACATTGTGATCAGTGAGTAGAGTAATGCCCCCTACATTGTGGTCTGTGAGAGGAAGAATGCCCCTTACATTGTGGTCAGTGAGAGGAAGAATGCCCCTTACATTGTGGTCAGTGAGAGGAAGAATGCCCCTTACATTGTGGTCAGTGAGAGGAAGAATGCCCCTTACATTGTGGTCAGTGAGAGGAAGAATGCCCCTTACATTGTGGTCAGTGAGTGGAGGAATGCCCCCTACATTGTGGTCAGTGAGAGGAAGGATGCCCCTTACATTGTGGTCTGTGAGAGGAAGAATGCCCCCTACATTGTGGTCAATGGGAAGAATACTAAAAAGATCATTGGTGTTGTACCGTTGGTTTTGCCAAGTGACTTTGACTCCAGAACTATGCTGGCACCATTAGATGGAAGGTCAATATGCTGCCACTCAAGGGAACCTCTAGCAACCTCTGGAGAAACCTCTGGGTTTCATGGAACCCTGCTTGGGACAGGGTGGTATAGATGAACCAGTTTAACAGGGACCAGCTGACATCTATGGACTGGACCCAAGTTGATCCATCAATCGATTTGGGTACAACCAGCATATTGGATTTTTACATGCGAGTATTGCCAGAGACTATAGCCACAAGCAATAATCTATGGCCTGCCTAAAAGTTCCCAAATCAACCAGAAACAAAAAAACATTGAGATTTTTTAGACTGGCAGCCTAAAATCCAATCTGACCTGTCCCCGAGTGTTAAATTGAGTCCCTTGTTTTAGAAAACGGCCCCCGGTAATTCTATCTTTGCCCGGGGCTGCATTTTGTCTCCACAGAGTGATTGTCGCCATAACGAGCGACTCTACAGAAACTGTGTCATCTTGTGAGATTACTTCCATTGTTCTGCCCTACTTAATACCTCCCGAGCATCGGGATTAAATGGGCAGCAATCTACACAGAGTGAGGAAGACAAAAAGAAAAGAAAATATAGTCCTGGCTGAATGGGAAGCATCATTTCAGTGTTTTCTAATCGAGCGCGAGGAGCCGGAGATTCGCCGCTGATTGTTTATGAAAACAAATAGGAGGCGGAGGGAAGCGCTGACCTCCCTGTGTAGCGCTGATTACCGCAGGGCTGATGAATTTACCAAGTGTGTCATTTTCTCGCCTCCATCTCATCAGACTTGTATTATTATTAAAGAATGTTTTTATCGCTCTTTTTATGTTGTTTTGCTGGTGTAAAATGCGATGCAGCCACTTCATCTGGGAAGAGATTACAGCAATTTTCAGACAAATTTCATTAGCGATTCTGGACATAGCGAGCACAGGGAGGGAGGGAATCGTAGCGCTGCCTTCTTCATATGTTAGAAATTTCTTGTTGTTTTTATAGAATTCCTATAGAGAAAGCTGATTACTTACTCTGGGAATGTGAGAGGGCACACGGCTTGGGGTATGAACCTCGGAAAGGGGGGGTTACCCCTGGATATAGAAATATGCGATTGATCACCACCCTCCGAGTCTCGCTTCACACTGATGTGGTGCAAATTGAATGCGATTTCTGTAGTGACAGCTGCGATTCTAATGCAAATTAATGCGATTTCTGTAGTGACGGCTGCGATTCTAATGCAAATTAATGCGATTTCTGTAGTGATGGCTGCGATTCTAATGCAAATTAATGTGATTTCTGTAGGGGTTTGGCATAGCTGAAGTTAACATTTGCACCAAATCCGCGCTAAACTCGCGCAGGAACCGTTGTTTAAATGGATCAGAATCGCACTGCATAAATATGAATGGCTTTTATAGCAACCATTGTTTTTTTTTCAGATGGCAATGCGAATCTATGCCATCTATACGCTATAACTTTTGCTTACCCCGACTTGTTAATTCCCCGACTTAGTTGGGGTAGGCGGTACACTTTGGTGGGGCTGGGTCAGCCCCCACCTTTGGGAACCCAACTTCTGACCTTTGACCTCTGGGGGAGGTCCCTGTTCCAATTCCTGAGTCCTAGCCATATTCTTCAATGGGAAACCCTAACCCTTTACCCCTAACCCTCACCCTCATTGAGATCTTTTTTTACCAAAAATATGTAGCAGAATATATATTGGCCTGAATTTATGAAGAAAAATAAAAACATTTTTTATTGGATGTGTTTTATAGAAATTAACATTTTTTTTATTTATTTTTTCAAAATTGTTGGGATTTTTTTGTCAAAAGTAGAGCTGCACAATAATTTGTTAAAAAATCGTGATCTCGATTCAACCCCCCAGACGATCTCAGCTGTCAAAAGAAAATATCTGGGCAGTCTGCCAAGTTTTTAACAACATTGTAGAACCTTCCTTCTAACTGCTGTGTGTAAAGGCAGGAAGTTTAACCACTTAAAGTCTAAGGGCCAGATTCAGATACAATTAGATTATCGTAGCGTTTCCCAAATACACTACGCCGCCGTTTTTTACCTGGCTCTACGTGGAATCCAGGTAGATTTTGTCCAGTAAACGACGGCGGCGTAGTGTATTTCTCCCGTCGCAATCCATCTACGCGAGTAGGGGGCGTGAATCATTTAAAATAGGCGCGTTCCCGCGGCGATCGAACTGCGCATGCTCCGTTCGCAAATTTCCCGCCGTGCATTGCGCGAAAACACGTCGTTACGTCATTCGTTGTTTGAGTAGCGGCGTTTACGCACGATCCTCGTCCCGAACGAGTTACATAAAAAAAAAAAAAAAATAGACGCGTGAACGATGGCCATACTTAACATGGGCTACGTACCGTTAGACCAGCAAAAAGCTGGTCTAACAGTACGTAAAAAAAAATAGACGAAAGCGATTGCGAAGACCACTCGTATCTTCGTGGATCGCCGTAAAAACACATTTACATATCCCGACGCATGAAAACGACGCGAAACTCCTCCCAGCGGCCGCAAATATATCGCAGCGTAGATCCGAAGGCTTACGAAGACGTAAGCCTCTCGGATCGAAGCCCGAAGCCGCCGTATCATGGTTTGAGGATTCAAACTAGTGATACGGCGCGCGAAATTTGAAATTACTCCTGTCTAACACCAGTTAGACAGGCGTAATTGCTTTCTGAATCTGGGCCTATATCTTTTTCTGACACTTGTTTCTTAAGTTAAAATCAATATTTTGTGCTAGAAAATTACTTGGAATCCCCAAACATTATATATATATGTTAGCAATGGCAATTGTTGCAATATTTTATGTCACGCTGTATTTTCCCCCGCGGTCTTTCAAATGCAATTTTTTGGGAAAAAACAACGAGACCGTAAAAGTTAGCCCAATTTTTTTTGTTTTAATGTGAAAGATGATGTTGCACCACGAGAATCGTGAACTATCTTCTAAGCAAAAAAATTGTGATTCTCATTTTAGCCAGAATCGTGCAGCTCTAGTTTATAGCACAAAAAAAAAATTTTTGATCAAATTGGTGATCAAATACCACCAAAAGAAATCTTTATTTGTGGAACGAGAAATTACATAAATTGTATTTGGGTACAGCATCGCACAACCGCGCAATTGTCAGTTAAAGTAATGCAGTGCCGTTTAGCAAACAATGGCCTGGTCATTAAGAAGGTACATTTTCCAGAGCTCAAATGGTTAATCTATCCATTATTGTATATGTGCTCCAACATTAGACACTCTCAAATTCTAGAGTTAGGATTGCAGTACACTGGGGTGCCATGAGGGGGCCGCTGCAGCTTACACATGTATTTGCAAATGTGTGCAAACTAAACCCTTTGTCCTAAACCTGTATTGTTAGACAAGGTTTGTTGCAGGCTGGCTGGTAAGTTCGCTGGAAATTTTTGTTTGTTTTTGAAGTACCTGAAATGAGCCACTACCAGAAGTACAGATACGTGAGATTGCCAATTTGATGTGGTCAACTTTTCCTTTCTTTCCGTATTTCACACTTCCTTCTTATAACTCAAAACCTTAACCACTTGGCGTCTGCGCTATTGCTGAATGACTACAGCGCGGACCTGAATTGCAGGGAGGCCGTCAATAGACGTCCTCCCCTTCGCACGCTCCCTGCACACCTGGCGCGCTGTGATCACCGAGTCAGTGAGACTGATCATGTGATGTAAACTAAACCTCAGTAATCATTTTTTTCTTCTCCTCACACTGACCGCGTGAAAGAAGAAAAAGCCGATCACCAGCTTATGTGTAAGGGCCATCGGTCCCAAAGAGGAAGAGGCACATCTGCCTCATCAGTGCCCACCCTTACCACCTGCCAGTGCCACTTGCCAGTGCCCTCCAGTCCAAAAAATGCCACTTATTAATGCCCACGAGTGCCACCTATCAATGTCCACCAGTGATGCCAATCAGTGCTGCCTATCCGTGTCACCTACCAGTGCCCATAACTGCCACCTATCAGTGCCAGTTCTCAGTGCCCACCAGTGCCACCTATCAGTGCCCATCAATGCAGCCCACCAGTGCAGCCTCATCAGCGTACATCAATGAAGGACAAAAAATACCTGCATTTTTTTTTTTTTATTAATCTGTCTTTTTTTTTTTTGTAACAAAAAATAAAAACCGCAGATGTGATCAAATACCACCAAAAGAAAGCTTTATTTGTTGGGAAAAATGATAAAAATGTCATTTGGGTACAGCGTTGTATGACTGCGCAATTGTCATTCAAAGAGCGAGAGCGCTGAAAGCTGAAAATTGGTCTGAACAGGAGGGGGGTTTAAGTACCCAGTAAGGATATGGTTAAATAAGCCATTAAACAATCATCAGACATCGGCAGAGTATAATCTTCAGCCTCACATTCTATTGACACATCAGCATTAGATTTCATTAATAAATCATATCGCCCAATAAGGATAATTCCACAATATATTCCAGGTATTTCCCACCTCTGGGCCACGTGTAGGCACACATGGAGTGGCAGTGAATATTCAAGCAGAATGGATTGATTTCTTCTGTTGTCTGGCTGGTCAGGCTGCCAGGCCGGTCACAATATTTGTGTGTGTGGGCAGCAGGACTGAGAGCTTAATAAGTGGCATTGTTGTATGGAGGACAGCTAGATCGGAGAATGTTGTGTCTCCCACTCGTTGCTTCGTCATCTGCGATTCCTCCCCAGGGCTGATGGCGGGCCTGGGGATTAATCCTTAGGACTGTGGGGTCCATCTCCATTATTAGGGGTATGTAGTTCGTTATGATGAGATCCTTCTTCCGTAGTGTCACAGCTTCAGGTGAGGTCTTCATTTCCACCAATGAAGACTTTTCAAAACTTTTCATAAAATGTTCTTTGTTTTGCCGGGGACCTCTGGAACCCTTTGTTTGGAGGAACGGCTGCCATGAATAGAGCTTTGTTGATAAATCTAATTTTGTGTTTATTCCCCTCCAGCTGAACAAGGAAAACAAGAATCTGAAACGGATTAGCATGCTGTACATGGCCAAACTGGGTCCAGAGGTCATTACTGAGGAGATCAGCCTGGATGACGAAGACACCCCTTCTGATAGTGACAGCGGGGAAGTATGCACGTCCCTTGACTGTCAGCAGAAAGTAAAAGGTGAGGGAGCAACTGTCAGCATATCATTGTTTTGGTACCTCCAAATGTCAGAATGTCATTGTTCTAAACCTCCCAAGTGTCTGTTGGTATTGATTTGGTACCCCCAAATATCAGTCTGGTATTGTTCTGAGACTCCAGGTATCAGTGTGTCATAGTTCTGGGTCCCCAAACGTCAGTGTGTCATTGTTCTGGGATCAAAGGTACATATTATTTGGTAGCACAACACAGATGATTTTATGAAGTCCAAATTTTTGTTGAAGAATGATCATATCACTTAAGAAGTGCAACGTTTCAGAGCCACCCAGGACCCCAAGCGTCAGTGTGTCATTGTTCTGGGTCCCCAATTGTCAGTGTGTCATTGTTCTGGGACCCTAAGCATCAGTGTGTCATTGTTCTGGGACCCCAAGTGTCAGTGTGTCATTGTTCTGGGACCCCAAGTGTCAGTGTGTCATTGTTCTGGATCCCCAAGCGTCAGTGTGTCATTGTTCTGGGTCCCCAAGTGTGAGTGTGCCAATGTTCTGGGTCCCCAAGCTTCAGATGCAACGTTTCAGAGCCACGCAGAACCCCAGGTGTCAGTGTGTTTATTATTCTAGGACCCCAAGTGTCAGTGTGTCATTGTTCTGGGACCCCAAGTGTCAGTATGTCATTGTTCTGGGACCCCAAGTGCCAGTTTTTCTTTGTTCCTGGGCCCCCAAGCGTCAGTGTGCCATTGTTCTGGAACCCCAAGCTTAAGTGTGTCATTGTTCTGGGACCCCAACCGTCAGTTTGTCATTCTAGGACCCCAAGCTTGAGTATTTCAATTGTTCTGGGCCCCCAACTGTCAGTGTGTCGTTGTTCTGGGACCCCAAGCGTCAGTGTGTCATTATTCTAGGACCCCAAGCGTCAGTGTATCGCTGTTCTGTGACCCCAAATATCAGTGTGCCATTATTCTGGGACCCCAAATATCAGTGTGTCATTGTTCTGGTACCTAAATCGTCTGTGTGTCATTATTTATTAGATCTCCAAGTGTCAAGGTGACATTGTCCTGAATCCCTAAAACCGGCCATAGACAGAGCAACGGAAAATCGTTCAATTCCCCATGTTGGTGGGGAAATCCCTCTCGCGGAGCCATTGTGTTCTCTCAGGGGTGAGCCTTCCCTGCCTTTAAAAAAAATGAAACATTATTATTGCTAGCAACTATGCTGGCCATAATCGTTTTTGCCCACAGTAGAGGAGGTCATTGGCCAAGAGTGTGTTTAGAAGTAAGATTTTGGGACCTGCAGTTGGTTATTCTGGGTTCCCAAGGTTATTTGTAGGATCGACCAACATGCAAGGTATTTTCGGTTCTTTCTATTAAATCCTTGTATCGGGTACAGCATCAAAAAGGGAATCCCTTTCCCTGAAGGTGGGTAGTGGGCACTTCACCCAAATTTTACATTCTAGTCTTGATTGTAGATTTCTAAGACTAGAATGTAAAATTTGGGTGAAGTTGCACTACTCTCTGATGCCACCGGTTCTCCTGCCCACTACCCACCTTCAGGGAAATGGGTTCCATTCTTGATTATGTACTTGACACAAGGATTTAAAAAAAGTATGGGGTTCATTTTTATTTTGAATACTTACCTAGGTAGATACAGCACTGGTCCCCGGCCGGTTTGAACACTGAGAACCAATCGATCAAACACCGCCGATCGTTTGGTTGTCACAGCTCCCTGAACAGAGAGCTGGTGGCTGTCAGTCACGGGCTCTATGCTCTGTCCCCCCCTGTGCTCACTGGAGTGCTGGGCTGTGGAGGGCGTGGGAGCGGCCAGCTCAAGCTTTCAGCGGCTTGCTGACCCGGGTGGCGGGCCAGGCTCATGGGTAGATCCAGACCATATGGTCGCAATCTTTCCCCAACCTGGACTGGCTCTGGGATGTCAGCCGACAGCGAACTTCAGACTGTTGTCTGCTGAGCATGGGTCACAGGAGTGCAAAACGAACTGCACTCCTGTGATCCTCGGGAAAAGTACACCTAGATGAGCTTTGGCTGTACTTCTCCTTTAATAGAAGGAACCAAAAATACCTGTCATGTTGGTCGATCTTACAGATAACCTTGGGAATCCAGAATTATTTAAACAACTTCAGGCCACAAAATTTAACTTCTAAACATACTACCCACCAATGCCATCCTCTACTGTGGGCAAAAGGGGACACAGGGCATGCATGGAATGCTGGGGTGATGCTCTACACATGATGTTTAGCCCCTCTTGTTAGATTAGGTCATGAAATAACACCGCTCCAAGCTCCTGGCAGCCTTGTAATACTATTCTTCTATCACAGGTCTCCATGAACAGGTCCTGTCTGCCCAGGAGGAGAAGAAGGCCGTCTCTCGAGAGCTGGAGGAGCTGCGATCTCGACTTGTGGACCTCATACAAGAGGTGCTGTATATGGGAGTCCTATGATAATTATACACCATATAAGAGGTGCTGTATATGGGAGTCCTATGATAATTATACACCATACAAGAGGTGCTGTATATGGAAGTCCTATGATAATTATACACCATATAAGAGGTGCTGTATATGGGAGTCCTATGATAATTATACACCATATAAGAGGTGCTGTATATGGGAGTCCTATGATAATTATACACCATATAAGAGGTGCTGTATATGGGAGTCCTATGATAATTATACACCATATAAGAGGTGCTGTATATGGGAGTCCTATGATAATTATACACCATATAAGAGGCGCTGTATATGGGAGTCATGATAATTATACACCATATAAGAGGCGCTGTATATGGGAGTCCTATGATAATTATACACCATATAAGAGGTGCTGTATATGGGAGTCCTATGATAATTATACACCATATAAGAGGTGCTGTATATGGGAGTCCTATGATAATTATACACCATACAAGAGGTGCTGTATATGGAAGTCCTATGATAATTATACACCATACAAGAGGTGCTGTATATGGAAGTCCTATGATAATTATACACCATATAAGAGGTGCTGTATATGGGAGTCCTATGATAATTATACACCATATAAGAGGTGCTGTATATGGGAGTCCTATGATAATTATACACCATATAAGAGGCGCTGTATATGGGAGTCATATGATAATTATACACCATACAAGAGGTGCTGTATATGGGAGTCCTATGATAATTATACACCATATAAGAGGTGCTGTATATGGGAGTCCTATGATAATTATACACCATATAAGAGGTGCTGTATATAGGAGACCTATGATAATTATACACCATATAAGAGGCGCTGTATATGGGAGTCATATGATAATTATACACCATACAAGAGGTGCTGTATATGGGAGTCCTATGATAATTATACACCATATAAGAGGTGCTGTATATAGGAGACCTATGATAATTATACACCATATAAGAGGCGCTGTATATGGGAGTCATAGGATAATTATACACCATATAAGATGCGCTGTATATGGGAGTCATAGGATAATTATACACCATATAAGAGGTGCTGTATATAGGAGACCTATGATAATTATACACCATATAAGAGGCGCTGTATATGGGAGTCCTATGATAATTATACACCATATAAGATGCGCTGTATATGGGAGTCATAGGATAATTATACACCATATACGAGATGCTGTATATGGGAGTCCTATGATAATTATACACCATATAAGAGGTGCTGTATATGGGAGTCCTATGATAATTATACACCATATAAGTCGGATTCAAGTCTGCGCTCTAGCTGGGCCAATGGCTCTATATGTAATGTCTACCATTGCCCCCCACTCGTCACTGTAATGTCCACCATTGTCCCCCACTCGTCATTATCACCATCACTGTTCCAGTCAACATTGCCCCCACACTAGTAAACAGTAACACTGTAATAATAGCCATTTTTTCCCCACTAATAATAGTATAGCCAACATTGCCCCCACACTAGTAAACAGTAACACTGTATAATAGCCATTTTTCTCACTAATAATAGTATAGCCAACATTGCCCCCACACTAGTAAACAGTAACACACTATAATATCTATGAGGAATCCACTCACTGTTTGTCTACTACTCAGTCTCACTTCACTGTACTCGCATGCATGCTGACAGTACCGTGCGCTCTTGCAGAAGATCCACGTGCAGAGGGAGGGGTGGTGACGTCAGCGCGCACCGCCGCCGGGTGTACCAACATGGCCGACCTCTCCGGAGCTAGGCCGAAGCCGCGGCCTTTCCTAAGGCCGCCGCGGCGGTGCGCTCCGCGGATTGCAGCCTGTGCCGATCCGAACAGGTCGGCCCGTGCGGATCGGGCATGATCCGTTGCACCCCTAATGATGAGCCCTTGTTTTTTGAGGCATTAAGGCAGGGGTCTTCAAACTATGGCCCTCCAGGTGTTCAGGAACTACAATTCCCATCATGCCTAGTCATGTCTGTGAATGTCAGAGTGTTGCAATGCCTCATGGGATTTGTAGTTCTGTAACAGCTGGAGGGCTGTAGTTTGAGGATCCCTGCATTAAGGAATATCTTGTGAGAGGAGAAAGGAGGACATATCCATTGATTGAAACAGAATACGTTTTGGGCCTATTACCAGCTGGGGTCTGGTGAGTGCGCATTTCAGCAGTTGGTGGAGGTAGCACTTATTTCTGTTGGGTGGAAGAGGTAGCTGCACCCTATACGCATGAGACAGGATCAAAACTATTCCCTTATTGGACCCTAACTGTGAAGTTGTGTTTTTTCTCACGCCATTTGGGATGTGTTATGAACGTTTATGAACTTTTTATGTACATTTTTTTCACATATGTTATATGATTTTGCACATTATATTTATATTTATATCTGTTTGTTGGCATAATAGTTGCACATAGCACTACGTACATTCTACACGCTTCGAGAGAGCTGGACATTGTTATTCATTTATTATTATTTTTTGTCTGTTGGCACAGTAGTCGCACATAGCATTACGCAATTGTACATGCCCAAGAGAGCTGGATATTGCCATTTACTTATTTAGTTATCTACTGCGATTTATCAAGTACATCACTGCACTGGATTTAGCACTTAATTTCATCACATATAATCTTTATTAAGGGGTTAATTAGTATTTTGTGTCATAACTATTTTGTGTCATAACTTACCCAGACCAGCGCAGTAACAACACTCTCTTGCTTTTATACCTAAACCTCTCTGAGGATTTACACAGTACTGCAGCAGGCCAGTATAATCAATCCTTTTGCACCGGTGACAATCACCACACTTTTTAAACATCTTAAAAATGCTTACTAGTGGGGGTGAAAGAACACAGAGATGACCTCTTCAGTTTCCTTCTGCTCCTTCACTGTCCAATCACAGATTAGGGGCAGGTGTGTGAACAAGCTCTATTGTTTCACTGCAATTGAAAAAATAGTCGGGGACATTCACCATGTTCCAGTCAAGTTTCTCCATCCCAAACTCGCTCATCCATGTCTTTTATGGACCTTGCTTGGTGCGCAGTCATGTTGGAACAGGAAGGAGCCATCCCCAAACTGTTCCCACAATGTTGGGAGCATGAAATTGTCCAAAATGTCTTGGTATGCTGACACCTTAAGAATTCCCTCCACTGGAACTGGCCAAGCCCAACCCCTGAAAAACAACCCCATACTATAATCTCCACCTCACCAAATGATTTGGACCAGTGCAAGTAGCAAGGTCCCTAAAGACATGGATGAGCGTTTAGGGTGGAGGAACTTGACTAGCCTGCGTCCCAAAATTTTTGGTAATATAGTGTAGGTAGGACAAAAA
This sequence comes from Rana kukunoris, assembly GCA_029574335.1. Taxonomy (NCBI): domain Eukaryota; kingdom Metazoa; phylum Chordata; class Amphibia; order Anura; family Ranidae; genus Rana; species Rana kukunoris. The sequence goes on along the minus strand of CM056056.1, from coordinate 26,611,821 downwards.
TGAGAGAAAATATATCAAAATTGCGGCATTTTATTTAATTGAGAGGCATCCTCCACTCCATCATACTGAGAAACAGACCACACCACTGTACACTGCCTCATATCAAAGAAAGGGGCCCCACATGACCATGCAGTGTCTCATACAGAGGAATTGGTCCCCACACCAATTGCATGGCTCACATTTTTAAAATGTTTTTTTTTTTTTTTTAGGTGAATGCTACCAAAAAAGAAAATGTCATGCTGACCAAAGAAGCATTTGACCAGCGTAAGCTTTTAGAAAAGTACAACAGAGGTAAGATGATATGATTTTTTGATTTAATAGCATTGGGTTCATTTACCTGCTAGCATCTTTCTCAGGCTCAAATTGTGAGATTTCCTGCAGTAGTTTGTGTCTCTGCCCCTCCCACAATGGGGAGATTTTCTGCAGTAGTTTGTGTTTCTGCCCCTCCTACAATGGGGAGATTTCCTGCAGTAGTTTGTGTCTCTGCCCCGCCCACAATGGTGAGATTTCCCTTAGTAGTTTGTGTCTCTGCCCCTCCCACAATGGTGAGATTTCCTGCAGTAGTTTGTGTCTCTGCCCCTCCCACAATGGGGAGATTTCCTGCAGTAGTTTGTGTTTCTGCCCCTCCTACCATGGTGAGATTTCCTGCAGTAGTTTGTGTCTCTGCTCCTCCCACAATGGGGAGATTTCCTGCAGTAGTTTGTGTCTCTGCTCCTCCCACAATGGTGAGATTTCCTGCAGTGGTTTGTGTCTGTCCCCCTTCCACAGTGGTGAGATTTCGAATAATTTGTGTCTCTGCCCCTCCCACAATGGTGAGATTGCCTGCTGTAGTTTGTGTCTCTGCCCCTCCCACAATGATGAGATTTCTTGCAGTAGTTTGTGTCTCTGTCCCTCCCACAATGGGGAGATTTCCTGCAGTAGTTTGTGTCTCTGCCCCTCCCACAATGGTGACATCTTCAGGCTATTAGTATATAACTGTCATTGTCCCCTTCCTTTCCTTCTTGTATATTTGTGTATTCCATTCTTCAGCCCTGAACTTTAGTTGCCTTTGTGATTTTGATAAAAAGGGCAGGACTCGTCCACCTGTTGGCATGTTTCTGCGCCAGTTAAACACTTGGCACTGCTTGGATGACACTTTTGACTTGTTTGCTAACACGTCTCTTCTGCCGTGCTGAATTTCTGCCTCAATAATTGCCGGCTTTTGATTAGCAATTAAAGTCCTTTGAAGAAAAAGTGGCATGAATATTAATGCACTGCGTTGGGGAAGCAGAGGCGCTGGCAGCTCGCAATGGCCTCTGATTATAATGACTGTGTTTTCGCTGTGTTGGCCGGGGGAGGTGGGGGGGGGGGCTGTTTGTGGTTGGACTCTGGAGCAGCTCATTGGTTAATAGGATTAGAAACTTAGGCTAATTGCTGCATATTTCAGCCAGCAAGCCCCGAAATTTTCCGAAGTGATAGAAGCTGCTTTCACAGCGCTCTCCGTGGCCTCGCAGCCATCGGAGGGAGGAGGGTGTTATTGTTTTGTTTCTGGAGATTGGCCACTTCCTGCCCACCTCTCATGTTTGGCTTTTCAGAGTTGATTGCAGACGCGATGAGGAGTTATAACGACCCTCCTAATTTCCCTGTTCATTATCCTCCTTGCCTGCATTGTTGAGTGTGGACCTTGGACCCTCCGCCTTCCCACATCTAGCCATTTTGCGGTGCTGCAAATCCGACAAGCTTTATACACATGTTATGATCGCACTATGATAACAGTGTTTAGAACAGTGGGGAAAGCAAATGGAATTTTAAGGTACATCACTAGCAAGCTAAACAGAACGAGGTTCAGTTTCCCCTATCAGTCTTTTGGGGGATCACCAACGGGAGGAAAAATGTCCTGATTCCCCTATAATAGATATTTATGTAGTGGGATCACCAGAAGAAGGAAGACTGTTCGGATTCCCTAATAATAGATCTTTTTATGTATTGGGATTACCAGAGGAAGGTTCTGATTCCCCTATAATAGATCTTTATGTAGTGGGATCACCAGAAAAGGAGAAGGTTCTAATTCCCCTATAATAGATCTTCATGTAGTGGGATCACCAGAAAAAGGAAGAAGGTTCTGATTCCCCTATAATAGATCTTCATGTAGTGAGATCACCAGACGAAGGTTCTGATTCCCCTATAATAGATCTTTATGTAGTGGGATCACCTGCAGAAGGAAGAATGTTCTGATTCCCCTATAATAGATCTTCATGTAGTGGGATCACCAGAAAAAAGAAGATGGTTCTGATGCCCCTATAATAGATTTTTATGTAGTGGGATCACCAGAAGAAAGAAGATGGTTCCGATGCCCCTATAATAGATCTTTATGTAGTTGGATCACCAGCAGAAGGAAGAAGGTTCTGAGTCCCCTATAATAGATCTTTATGTAGTGGCATTATCAGCAGAAGGAAGAAGGTTCTGATTCCCCTATAATAATCGATCTTCATTTAGTGGGATCCTCAGAAGAAGGAAGACGGTTCTCATTCCCCTATAATAGATCTTTATGTAGTGGGATCACCAGAAGAAGGAAGAAGGTTCTGAGTTCCCCTATAATAGATCTTTATGTAGTGGGATTACCAGCAGAAGGAAGAAGGTTCCGATTCCCCTATAATAATAGATCTTTATGTAGTGGGATCACCAGAAGAAGGCAGAAGGTTCCGATTCCCCTATAATAGATCTTTATGTAGTGAGATCACAAGCAGTAGGAAGAAGGTCCCGGTTATCACTTGAGAGATCACCAGCAGTAAGGAGGAGGTCCTGATTCCTTTCTATAGATATGGTTATCACTAGAGGGATCACTGTCAGGAGAAAGAATGCCCAAATTCTCAGGCCAGACATTTCCCTATTGCTTTTTATCATGAATGTCATCTCATGGTGGAGGTAACTTCTTAAACGAGCGGGATACGTATTTCCCAAGCCAGGTCAGGTCTCCCACCAAAGGTACTAGGTGCCCAATGATAGGCCGAGGCTCGTCCTGTTCCCTGTATGCTAAATACATTCAGAAAAAAGGGCCAGGCTGTACTGCATAAGATTCAAATGTGGTCCTCTGCAATTAAGCCCAGTTTTGTGGGTGAAACGCGTAGAGTAGGAGGTCTCAGGAGGAGATTCTTTGTCCATTTGTTAGGAGCAATAAACTTGCCAGCTTTTGAATTTCTCAACGTGTCGCTGGCATTCTTTTTTGATTTAATAAGATTCTTGTTAAATTGACCCAAAATTACTGCATTTTTTTTCCAATGGTTCTTTGTAGGTCTAAAGCCTTTTTATATAAAATACCAGCAACCATAGGGACACAGGTAGCAGTATAGCCATGTGCAGGGGCTGAGTGCCACGCTCAGAAGTACAGTGTTCATGATTGTATGAAAGTTGTCTGTTTTCCTGCAGTGTCTGTCCTGGCGGTGGAGGAATATGAAGATCTACAGAACAGCTTAGAAATGGAGAAGGACCTGCGTGAGAGAGCAGAGACACTGGCCCGGGAGGTAAGACACAAGGCCAGGGTCCCTGCTGCACCTTTCGAGAGCCACATCTTCTTCATTTGTGGTCTAGAGTGTCCTAGAACTACAATGTCGGTAAAAATGAAAGAATGTCTGGTCAAATCCAAATAGCTTACATACCGTATGTATCTAAGAGGTGTGACCGCATCTACACTGCTGTACAGTCTTGGATACTTTCGGCAAATATTTGCATTAAAGCAGGGGTATCCAAACGTTCTAAACAAATGGCCGGTTTATTGTCCTTCAGACTCTTGGAGGGCCGGACTTTGGCCAGCAGGAGTGGAAATTTTCCTGGCATCGGTGGTAGTAAAAATCTGGTATTAGGGGGAGGAATAGTGCCCCATTGCTGGTATCATAGGGAGGAATAGTGCTCCATTAGTGGTGTCAGTGGGAGAAATAGTGCTCCATTTTCGGTGTCAGATGGCATAATAGTGTCTTGTATCAGTGCGAGGGATAGTGCCCCAAGGGCTGGATAAAGGCAAGCAAAGGGCCTCATCTTGGCCCTTGGGCCACAGTTTGGAGACCACTGCATTAAAGTGGTTGTAAAGGCTCAAGGTTTTTTATTTGTATGCATCCTATGCATGAAGGTATACAGCAGCCCACCCAATACTTACCTAGGACCCTCATCTCCAAATACAGCAATACCCAACTTGCTACAATTACTACATAAGTTCTCAAAACTTTCGGGCTTATCATTGAACCAATATAAAGCCATAACCTTGAATGTAAGCTTACCACAATCTATGGTCAATCTGTTACATAGAAATATTGAATTTTTTAGTAGACTATTAAGTATATTCCTTATTTGGGGATTAACCTGAACCCATCTATAGCCAAACTGTATACTCCAAAAATGATCCATCTCTTATCAAACAACTTATAGCCGACCTGGACAGGTGGTCCAGCTTGCCTCTTTCTTGGTGTGGGAGATTTCATTCTGTTATAATGAATATATTACCCAGACTGCTTTACTTTTTGGAGTACTTCCCATAGTGGTCCCGAAAGGAAAAAGAATACTATGGCTACAAAATAAAATTATCCATTTTGTTTGGACCAAACCCAAGGTGAATAGGCTGACAACATTCACACCAAAGTTTTTTGGAGGTTTAAGACATTTTCACACAGTTGAGATAGCACAGCTAGCTTCTCCTTGGATCCATTGAGGCCTTAAAGTTGTTGTAAAGGTTTGTTTTTTATTCTCTAAATAGGTTCCTTTAAGCTAGTGCATTGTTGGTTCACTTACCTTTTCCTTCGATTTCCCTTCTAATTTTTTTTTTCTTTTGTCTGAATTTCTCACTTCCTGTTCCTCCTCAGTAAGCTGTTCAGTAAGCTGTTCTGGCTGACTATCCCCCAGGCAGAACGGCTCCAATGATGGGGGCAAGCTTACTGAGGAGAAACAGGAAGTGAGAAATTCAGACAAAGAAAACAAAGAAAAAAAACATTTAGAAGTTGTCCCTGATGATGTTTGAGGTCTCCTGTAAAACCAGATTTGATTTGTCCAAGAGTCACGTCTCTATCATACAGTATATACCATATTTATTGGCGTATAACACACACCCTAACTTTAAGAGGGAAGTTTCAGAAAGAAAACTTTCCACAGCCCCCTGCACATTTCACGGACCCCCTGCACATTACACAGACCCCCTACATGGGACACAGACACCCTGCAAGGGGGCACAGACGCCTTGCCCATCATAAAGCCCTCCTGGGAGTGCATGGGGGCTTTGTAATGGGCAGGGCATCTGTCAGCATTGCCAGCATACTCTAAAGTTGAGAAAACATCACTGTCAGCCTTTTTCTCACACACCGCTCCTCTTGTGTCACTATCGCTCTTTTGTGGACCCAGTCATGTGACTGCTCTCTTCTGCTGATTCATTGACGGTCACATGACTGCTCTCTTTCTCCAGTTAAAAGCCACACTCGAGGAGGCAGAGCGGGAGGAGGAGAGCAGGCAGAAAGAGCGGTGTTAATTGAGATATTTAGAGGCTTCCATTTACATTGAGGGTGGCACAGGAGGAGCAGTGTATGACAAAAAGCACTGGCACTGCTGGCAGCGCTGTCCAAGGGCCAGGACAGGTGGGGTAGCCGGCCTAACAACCCCCCCCAATGGGTGGCACCCGGGTGGGCCTCCCCTGTTGGTAATAAAAAAAATATATTGGCGTAGAGCACGCAGGCACAGTTTACCCTCTATTTTCAGGGTAAAAAAAGTGCATGTTATACCCCAAAAAATACAGTAATCTCTTAATAGATCTAGAGCATAAACTTGCATACTGTATATGTAACATTGGTAACAAGATCTCTGCATCACATTAGAGGTATCGGACAGACAGGAATTCATTAACGACTTATCCAAAATATATATTAAGACTTCCCTAATGAGATTTAATTATTAAGCACTGGTATCTGGTACCTACTAGGGTAGGGAAAATGCATCTACAAGCTTCTTCTGATTGCTTTTAGATGTTGTGGCCACACAGGCACCATGTTCTATATATGGTGGCTGTGTCCCAAAGTAACCAGGTTCTGAATCGGGGTCTTCAATTTCATTTGGTCAATGATGGGAATACGGATTCCCAGATCATCGCAAATCACTCTTTTCAAGAAACTGGGTGCCGATATCCCCAAAAACGCCAGAAGACCGATCCCATACATGGTTGTGGCAGTGGGAATAGCAATTGCAAGTTTCTGGAACCAGACGGTGGTGATTTCACACTACGTTAAGAACGGAATTGGATTATGATAATGGCAAGCTTTACACCCTGCTAAATACCAAATTCAACAAGATGTGGGATCCTTGGATTCGATACTTTTGAGGTACTTTGGAATTACATTCGTCGATTCTCTGAAGGCATTATTGAATGTACTGACATTTTTTGTGCAAACTTTTTTGTACGAAAATCTACTACTGTATGGTCTTTAGTTTTAGTTGGGTCTTACCACACCACAAGTTAAATATGAATTCCAGGTATGGATATTTTTACATGGTTACAATGGTAACTAGAGTAACTACCGTATGCATATACCATACCTTACTAATCCTTCTAGAACCTGGAAATCCTTGTAGTATGCACCGCTACTACAGTGACCTTAACTAGCTTCTGGGTCCTCTGCTGAGTGGCTGCGGCTGTTTGAGGTCATCTGCTTAGCAAGCGCTGCTCACTCTTCCCATGTTCTCAATGAATGCTAAGTATTCTCTGATTGGATGAGGTGAGGAGGTAGGGCGGTGACATCACAGAAATTGTAGTTTTGGTATCGTCTTCAATGAAGATCACCAATAGCTTTTTTTTTTTCATTTTCCAGATGATCATCGAACAGAATAAACTGAAGCGACAGAGCTGCCTTCTGCTGCAGGAGTGCGCCCCGAGCGAGCAGATGCTGAATGCGCTGGAGGAGAATGCCAGGCTGACCCAACTGCTGGAGGAAAGCCGCACACAGCATCAGCAAAAGGTGACCCAACCACTCCGAGACTATTCACTTCTGCATAGACGTCACCCAACTTCTCTTGAACTAAAACACCATTGAGCCTCACCGGATTGAGTACTCGCACAGCTCAGAGTATTTCATGAGAGAAGAGTTAGAGGAAGGTGCAAAGCATTTTAGGAGAGAAGAGTGGATACAGGGAGGAGAAGAGACCTTTCCCCTCACAGAGTAATTCCGTAGAGGAGAGTTATATAGAGGAAGAAGTAACAAACCTCCAAGCACAAACAATTTTCAGGAGATGATTATTGGATAGAGGAAGGAGAAGAGTTCTCCAGCAATCCAGAGTATTTTAGGAGAGGAGAGTAAGATATAGAAAAGAGGCAGTTTTATTCAGCAGAGAAAATGATTTCAGGATAGGAGTGTTAGATAGCGGAAGCAACAGAGTTCTCCAACAGACCCGAGTATTTCAGGAGAGGAGAATTACAGAAAGGACCAGTGACCTTCAGCGGTGCAGAGTATTTCAGGAGAGGAGAATTGTATAGAAGGAGGAGCAGAGTCCTCCAGCAGAGCTTAGTATTTCAGGAGAGGAGAGATGGATAGCGGAAGGCGCAGAGTCCTCCAGCAGAGCTTAGAATTTCAGGAGAGGAGAGATGGATAGCGGAAGGCGCAGAGTCCCCCAGCAGAGCTTAGTATTTTAGGAGAGGAGAGATGGATAGCGGAAGGCGCAGAGTCCCCCAGCAGAGCTTAGTATTTTAGGAGAGGAGAGATGGATAGCGGAAGGCGCAGAGTCCTCCAGCAGAGCTTAGTATTTTAGGAGAGGAGAGATGGATAGCGGAAGGTGCAGAGTCCTCCAGCAGATGACATTATTTCAGGAGAGTTAGATAGCGAAAGGAATAGAGTCCTCCGGTAGAGCAGATTATTTCAGGAGATGGGAATTAGAGGAAGGATCGTGACATCCAACAGTGCAGAAAATTTCAGAAGAGGAGAGTTAGATGGAGGAAGGAGCAGTGTCCTCCAGCAGTGCAGAGTCTTTCAGGAGAGAGGAATTGGAGAAAGGAACAGAGTCCTCCAGCAGAGCAGAGTATTCCAGGAGTCTGAATTGCATTATGTGTAATCTTGTACCTTGTTCCTTATAATAAGGTGAAGGAGTTGGAGGATCAGTTGGCGGAGGACCGGCTTAGGAAGGAGATTCAGAGTCTGAAGAAGCAGCTGGAGATAATGGAGGAGGAAAAGAAGGATCTGGAGGTGAAGCTGTTCAGTTCAGAGTCATTAGTAAAAGACCTGAAACACTCAGGTATGGAGATTTGTTTTATATGATTGGATGGGGGAGTAAATAAAATGTTTCCCAATATCCCAATATTAGTTTTACACAGCACTTTCCTTGGCATAAATGTCTTTGTAGGCTTCTCATGTCTCCAGTGTCTGTGGCAATTGCTGGGCGGAGCACAGCTTGTATAGTGACCTTTAAAGTTGGCCATAGATGGATCGTTTTTGTTTTAATTAGCCAGCTGGCTGATCAAAAAACGCTATCTACACATTTGAGGTGGATGATGGAATCCTCCGAGCGGCACCATGGACATACCGTCTGCGGGAATTCAGTGGCTGCAGGAAGGAAATGGAAAGATTGGTTCCTCTATTTGCAGCCCGCCCCACTGCTCTTCCGATCTAGCTTTTTTCAGCCCCCCCCCCCCCCCCAATGTGATCTCTCCTGGCCCCCTCTCATCACCAGTCTCCTTTAGACCCCTGATATTTCGCACGAGCTGTCCGATCAGGTCAGTTTTCCAGAAAGACCTGATCAGACTAACCATAGCTCTCTATGGAACGGTGGATGTCAGCGGACAGGTCCTGTCTACCAAAAACATTGGATTGGATAACAAAATAGACAGGCGGTCCTTTTCCATCTGATAGCCCCTCGAGAACAGCAGGGATGTATCTGTGTCTGCTCTGCATAGGGGATGCGAACTGCGAAGTATGACTGTGTGAAATCAGCCTAAAAGAAGCCTGTAGTGAAAGAATCATGTGGGTTGCAGTTGCCGACCTTTTCCTGGACATCCGAGATACCTGGCTGCTTATTTTCCATACTTTGGGGGAGATTTACTAAAACTGGTGCTGCTGTGCAAAGTAACCAATCCGATGTAAACCCTCACATATACCTAGTAATGTAAACAGCGTCAGATGATACACAGAGATAAAACAAATCTCCCTACATAAGTTTTACATCGATATCTGCTGCCTTCAGCTTTCTATGCTGTTTAGAAAGTGCACATCCTGTTAGAATTTTCTCTTCCTGATTCGCATGTGGGTGTGGAATTATTGCCATAACACTGTGAAACAGCTGATTGGAGGAAAGGCACACAAACCATCTCCACATAGGCAGAGACTTGCAGAGCTATGCTGTGAATAGACCAGCTCTCTGCTAATCTATTTATAGCACCCTCACCGACACAAAATTCAGCCTGCTTTTATCACAGTTGATGGAGAACTTGTCAGGAGTTATTATGCTGATCACGAAGAACGGAGCAGCGGAAGGCCAGGGGAATTGGGGCTTTGAAGAGAGATAATAAAACACTGCAGATATATGTGCCCAGGTCAAATTTCATGAATGGTGTTTACATCCACTTTAATGCCCTGTACACATAACCCAGTTTTCCTGACATGCCAAAACCCAACGTTTTTCTTGACGTGATTCCTCTCAAGCCTGCTTTGCATACACACGTTCAATTAAAAAAACGTCCAACGCGTACAACGGCACTATAAAGGGGACATTCCATTCAAATGGCGCCACCCTTTGGGCTGCTTTTGCTGATCCTTGTGTTGGTAAAAGTTTGCTGAGAGACGATTCGCGCTATTCAGCCTTGTGCTTTTCAGTCCGTTACAGCGTGACGAATGTGCTATCTTAATTACAAACGCTAGTTTTACCAGAACGAGCGCTCCCATCTCATACTTTATTCTGAGCATGCCTGTTTTTTTCCCCCTAGGAAAAGCATACACACGAGCGGTTTTCCCGATGAGAAAAAGACTGACGGGAAACACGACGGGGAAAAAATAAAACGGGTTCTAATTTTTTTGCAGGCAGTTTTCTCGTTGGGAAAACTGCTATGGAGCATACACACGACCAGTTTTCCAGACCAATCAAAAAAAATGGCAGTTTTCTCGTCAGAAAAAACGGTCGTGTGTACAAGGCATAAGGCTCCGTTCACACTAGTGCAACTTATCATGCGACTTTAAACACATGAAGTCGCATGGCAAGTCGCAGCCCGTTGATTTTAATGGCACCCATTCCAATCTATGCCAGTTAAAGCCGCAGCCACTTTGAAAAGATCCCTGCACTACTTTAATGCAACTTTCTTGTGACTTGAGTGCCATAGTGTAAAGTTGCATTCCAGGTCGCGTGACTTTAGAGCCAAGCCTAACTGAACAAACTGAAGTTGGAAGGTGATTGGCTACTGTGCACAGCTGTACCAGATTCTGTGGGCACCAGTTTTAGTATATACCCCCCCCTATAGAGTCACCATCATGGAGCAATTGTTTAGCAGGTGAATTCTGGATACAGTATGTGCATTCTGTGTCAGTGACTAAGTATTAAAGCCATTGTATTAACCTGGCAGTGAGGCAGGCTAATGAGTGAGTGAGTAACTTGTATAGCGTTACAAATGTGAACTAAATTGCCTTAAGGCGCTTTACATCCAGTGTCGTCCTGATCCTTCAGAAGAGACGGGTCTTTTGTTTTTTCCTAAAAGCCCGATGCTTTTCTTCCATGCGGATGGTCGTGGGTGGGTAATGCAACAAGATAAATGAATTTATGAGTTATAATTAATTGCATTACTGGCATCATTATCGTTAATTGATATAATAAATAATCATCATTATTGTATACTAATTCTATAATTAATATTAGTAAATAATGATTATTACTACTATTACAATTGAAAATGTAACAATAAAAATAATTGCTGTAATATTATTAATGGCAAGTAAGTAAAATGTACCATATAATATTAGTCATTTATTATAGAGGTGTGTGTATGTGTGTGTGTGTATATATATATATATATATATATATATATAATCGCTCAATTAATATTTATCATATCATTTTTATTTTATTGTATTTTTTTATTTTATTTTTTCATTATAGTAGTTACAATTAAATAATTATACAGTAGTTGGACAATAATAAATATCACAAATTATCATTAAAACATAATTATTGTTTAGTAATAATTATTATATAGTAAGAATAAGAATATCTAATAAAAATCTCTTTAAAAAAATAAATAAGAATATAAAGTATTTTTTAATAAGTATGTAATAATAATACGGTAATTATTTATCTCAATTAAATGAGGCAGGCTAATCCAACAATAGCTGAGCAGTGTCTCCTCCATGTTTTGTTCAGATTTGCTGACTAATTACAGACAACATTGCCAGGTCAGTGGGCAGTGATTGTCTCTCGCCCTTGTTACGATCTCCCTACATTGTAATTCTGGGGATTAGGAGGACGGGGAGGGTTTGGGGAAATTTGTGTGTGATGAGAACTGGACATTAACCTGCTGACTCTGTGCCTTGTCTGCTCTTCATATTGGCTCTCTGTTTTTCTGGCAATCAATATCTCCTCCATTAAAGAGAAAAGCGCGGTCTCATTAGCAAAAAGCAATATTGCAGTAGATAAGTAATTAGTGTTGTATCTTTTGTTGTATCGCAACTTTCTAATCTGAAAAGTCTCCCCTTAACGCCCTCTTATCCGGCAATGAGAGGATGACATTGTCAAAAGACAGAAACTGGAACTTTTCATGCTATTGAGGTCAGCAGATTAGTGTTAATTAAGTCTCTGCATCTGATTCAGGGTCCCTCCTGCACAGGACGGCGTTCACTTGTGGTTGGTGGACAATCATCCTGTAGGATGACAAGGAGCATTGGCTGAGCCTTCTTGTTTGCCCCATGTCATAGGTCTCATCCGTATTTCTGGGGAAAGTAGAGGAGATCCTTACCCTAAGGTCAGCTACTGAGGATGTCTGTGGTGTTTGGAGCTAAGCTTTGTAGGATTGTTCTCTGAATCAACTCTATATGAGAATAAGAGACCGTCCTCTTCTGTCAGTGAAGTTTACCTTCTGATCTTTATTTTCTTATCTCTTCTTCCCTGAAGGATCTCATCTCTAACGTTCTCACCTCTTCTTCTTTGAGAGATTTCATCCTTGACATTCTCACCTTGTCTTCCTTTGAGATATCATTCCCAACAGACTCACCTCTTATTCCTTAAGAGACATCCTTGACAGGTTCCTCGCTTCCTCCCTGAGAGATCTCACCCCTGAGAATCTCACCTCTTCTTCCCTGAGAGATCTCACTCCTGAGAATCTCACCTCTTCTTCCCTGAGAGATCTCACCCCTGAGAATCTCACCTCTTCTTCCCTGAGAGATCTCACCCCTGAGAATCTCACCTCTTCTTCCCTGAGAATCTTGCCTCTTCATCCCTGAGAGATGTTATCTTGGACAGTCTCCTCTCTTCTTCTCTGAGAGATCTCATCCTTGACCATACCGGCTCTTCTTACCTTCTTCCTTGAGAGATCTCATTCCTGACATTTTTAGCTCTTCTTCCCTAAGAAACCCCACCCCTGACACTCTTACCTCTTCTTCCCTGAGAGATCTCATCCCTAAAATGTTTGCTTGTTATCACTTGAGGGATTTTGTCTTGAGCGATCTCACCCCTGACACTCTCACCTCTTATTTTCTGACTTTTGTACCTCCTTATTTCTTGAGAGATCTTATCCATGACAGTCTCCTCTCTTTTTGCCTGAGAGATCTCATCCCTGACATTTTTACTTTTTATTACTTGAGGGATTTTATCCTTGACTATCTCCTCTCTTCTTCTCTGAATAATCTCATCCTTGACCATACCGTCTCTTTTTACCTTCTTCCTTGAGAGATCTCACCCCTGACATTTTTACCTCTTATTCCCTGAGAAAACCCACCCCTGATACTCTTACCTCTTCCCTGAGAGATCTCATCCCTGACATTTCTACTTGTTATTACTTGAGGGATTTTATCCTTGACAGTCTCCTCTCTTCTTCCCTGAGATATCTCACCCTTGACCATATTGGCTCTTCTTACCTTTTTCTTTCAGAGATCTGACCCCGACACTCTCACCTCTTCATTTCTGACTTTTTTTTACCTCTTATTCCTTGAGAGATCTTATCCATGACAGTCTCCTCATTTTCCCTGAGAGATCTCATCCTTGAATGTTATGCCTCTTTTTACCTTCTTCCCTGAGAGATCTCATCCCGGTACTCTACCCTCTTCCTCCCTGAGAGATCTCACCCCTGACACTCTCACCTATTCCTCCCTGAGAGCTCTCACCCCTGACACTCTCACCTATTCCTCCCTGAGAGCTCTCACCCCTGACACTCTCACCTATTCCTCCCTGAGAGATCTCACCCCTGACACTCTCACCTATTCCTCCCTGAGAGATCTCACCCCTGACACTCTCCCCTCCTTCTCCCTGAGAGATCTCATCCCGGTACTCTCCCCTCTTCCTCCCTGAGAGATCTCACCCCTGACACTCTCCCCTCTTCCTCCCTGAGAGATCTCACCCCTGACACTCTCCCCTCCTTCTCCCTGAGAGATCTCATCCCGGTACTCTCCCCTCTTCCTCCCTGAGAGATCTCACCCCTGACACTCTCCCCTCCTTCTCCCTGAGAGATCTCATCCCGGTACTCTCCCCTCTTCCTCCCTGAGAGATCTCACCCCTGACACTCTCGCCTCTTCCTCCCTGAGAGATCTCACCCCTGACACTCTCACCTCTTCCTCCCTGAGAGATCTCATCCCGGTACTCTCCCCTCTTCCTCCCTGAGAGATCTCACCCCTGACACTCTCACCTATTCCTCCCTGAGAGATCTCACCCCTGACACTCTCACCTATTCCTCCCTTCCTCCCTGAGAGATCTCACCCCTGACACTCTCACCTATTCCTCCCTGAGAGATCTCACCCCTGACACTCTCCCCTCTTCCTCCCTGAGAGATCTCATCCCGGTACTCTCCCCTCTTCCTCCCTGAGAGATCTCACCCCTGACACTCTCCCCTCTTCCTCCCTGAGAGATCTCATTCCTGATGGTCTCTTCTCCTCAAAGAGCTTCAGGGCAAGTTCAGTAGATTTCAATAAGGTGCGTGTGTTTTTCACCACAATACCATAACTGAAATCCCTTGAATCTGGCATATTATAACATTACTATACAGGGACACGTTTTTCATTTTTCTTCCATTATTTTGCCTTTTTCCATCTGTATGCCTCATTTTTTACCAGTTTAAATATTCCCTGCCACGAGAGCATGCAAGGCCTGCTACTGCTTATCACTGCTTGTGCAAATACAACTAGAACTGGTCATGCTGATCATTTGGGCATTTTGGTTCATGAATCCAGAGCAATAATGCAGTGATGGAAGCCAGAGGATTGATATGACAGCTAGGCAGACAGTGCTTTCAGGAGGAGTGCTTAGTACAGAATCCTAGATCAGATCAGTTCATGGGTAGGCAGGTTCCTGGAGAAAGTTTGAATTGGGCTGGTGTGTATGAACCTGTTGGGGGTAGTGGGATCCAGAGACTAAATGCAGCACAGGAAAGATCTGGTCGCCTTCAGTGTTATTGGTCATGACTCATTTGTCTTTTTCTGAGCAGTGCAAGAGCTCCAGAAACGAGTACATCAGGCTGAGAATCCGGCACCTCCTCCTCCGCCACCACCGCCACCTCTCCCGCCTCCTCTGCCGGCCAACCCCATCCGGTAAGACTGTCTTCTTTATGTACAGAAATCAATTTTCACCTTTAGAAATTACTTGGCTGTGATGATGCCTGTACGATGAAAGGGGTGGTACTCCAGAATAATCTTTTATCTTATTAAAAGTGTTACTAAACCCACAACAGTAAAATCTGTCTGTGTATGCAGTAAAGCATGCTTGTTATACTCACTGTGGGACCTAAGGGATTAATCCTCCGCGTTGTGTAAAAGGGCTGTTTGAGCCTGTCTTCTCTGATGCTACCCTTCTTCCACAGTAGCCAATCCATCTTCTGATAGTACAGTGCCTTGGGGACACTCTGCACATGCTCAGTTCAGTTTGTATTGCTAGAGAGTTTTTCCTTTTTTATTGGGAGGGTGCATGGCACAAGGCCAATCGGCACTGTCCAGACAAAGGGTGAGGGGTCCTACAGCCTCATAGGACAGAGGCAAATGAAAACTCCTCCTACAGACTTTAACCAGACACTGATAGAAGTCACAAGACTGCTATTTACTGCTGATGAGAAAAGGTATTTAGCTGTTTATATTTACATAAATAATTGCATTTCAATGTTCTGTGTACTGTGGGAGACCAGATATAGTGAATGCCGGGTCCTGGGTTTAGTAATGCTTTAAGCAGAACTCCAGGCTGACAGCTGGAATACACATTTTCGAGCAGCCTTAAACCAGCCATAAATGGATCGAAATTCGTCAGTCTCAGCAGGAGTCGAGCGAATTTCAAGCAGTCTATAGGCAGGCTGGTTTTACTGAAGTCGATCCACCCGAAGTTTGAACAAAGAAAAACATGTATGCCCTGCGTAAAAGTGATGTGGTGTATGATGGATGTGGCGCCCCCCATGTCAGGTGATTGATGGTATATGTGTGCTGTGTTGGGAATTATGGGGGGGTTTGTGACAATGACTCACGCTCTGTTCCCCAACTCCCCCCAGGTCCCTCATGTCCATTATTCGGAAGAAGCCCTCGCAGGCGAGCAGCGCGGCGAAGAAGGAAATTGCCTCCCAGTCAGAGTCCGGTAAGAAAAGAATTACGTCTGTGAATTCGGAAAACAGATTTTCAGGGAAATTACTTAGTCTGCCAAATCCAGAGTGATAATCCTTCTGGAAGGAGATAATGATTCTGCCATGGGCCACCATACAGGGCCAAACTGTGATAGAAATAATGTGTGTAAGTACTTAAAGCTGAACTCTGTGCATAAAAACTTTCACTTAAAGGAGAAGTACAGCTAAAGTTCATTTGGCTGTACTTCTGTGGATCACAGGAGAGCAGTTTGTTCTGCACTCCTGTAATGCGTTTTCAGCAGACAACGGTCTGAAGGCCAGTGTCAGTTGAGGTCACAGACCCAGTCTAGACTCGGGTAAGATCGCGACAATAAAGTCGAGATCCGCCCAAATGTCTGGACCGGCACCTGGCTCAGCCTCTCTGCAGGCCGGTGAGAGCCTGAGCTGCTCCCATCCCTTCCATAGTCCAGTGAGTGCGGGTGGGGAGGATTTCTGCTCACAGAGCTCTGAGAAAGGAGAAATCAGCTTGGTTCTCAGTCATAGAGCCAGTAGGGTACAGCACCTGATTTTTGGGGGGAAAAAAACAATTTCTCTTGTAAATATTTTCCTCGATAGCCACAAAAGCTATAAATCCACTTTGTGTGCACCAAATGCATTGATCAACCCAGATATTACCTGATATTAGCTGTTGGGGCCCAAAAGTCTCCACCAACTACAGGCTGCCTACAGAAAGGAAGGGTGACCCTTGGAAGTCACACATCTTTGGTGTCCTACTGCAGTGAATAGAGTGGCAACCTCAGCCTGGACTCTGACCAGGCCACGCCCCCAACGTGTTTCACTCTCCCTCGGAGCTTAGTCACGGCCCTTCCTTTCTTGAACTTTACAGGAGCCGGGACGGGCTCCACCCCCTGTCAGCACTATGGCCACTGCTGTGGATGCACTGTCCACATACCCCCTCCCTATGGAGACTGAGCCGCCCACACACTTTTCTTAGGCTACAGGAGGGGTGGAGACCAGACCAGTCACCCTGCACAAGGACAGAGAGCTGCAATGAGGGGTCTTTATTTCAGGAAACGTCTAACATTGGACTACAGGGCAGATCTGGAAGACAAAGTATTCTAGGATTCAAGGAAGAATTTCACATGTATTCAAAAAATGTTTCCTTTACAACTCCTTTAAGTATATTCATCATGTATATTCAATACATGATAAATATACTTAAAGCGGAGGTTCACCCAAAAATCAACTTTCTGACATTAGATCCAGCATATTGCTAACATTTGCAGTATGCTGTTTTTTTTTTTTTTTTTGTACTTATCGTTTTATGAGCTGTTATTTGGCTCCGAGCGGGGAATCCTGCATGGGAATGGGCGTTCCTAAGCCAAGAGGAGTTGATTGACAGGCTGCTAAGGCATGTCACGCCTTCCGAAAATACCAGAGTGTCACTTCGGGTATTTTCGGAAGGCGTGACGCGCCTTAGCAGCCCGTCAATCAACTCCTCTTGGTATAGGAACGCCCATTCCCCGCAGGATTCCCCGCTCGGAGCCGGATAACAACGGCTCATAAAACGATAAGTACAAAAAAAAAAAAAAAACCCCAGCATACTCCAGATGTCAGCAGTATGCTGGATCTAATGTCAGAAAGTTGATTTTTGGGTGAACCTCCGCTTTAAAGGAGTTGTAAAGGAAACATATTTTTTTGCTGAAATTACTGTTTACAGGGTATAGAGACATAATAGTTAACTGATTTCTTTAAAAAACTATTAAAAATAGATAAAAATCAATCATATAATGTACCTGCAGTTTCAGTTTCATTTTTGCATGCCGTTTTCTGGTTCTCTGATGTACAGAGCCAATACAGGGCAGTGATGGTTTGGAAAACAAAAGTGATTGGTGCTGAGGGGTTTTAGACACACAGTAATCACACCTCCTTGATTAGTGACCACAGAGAGAAAGCTCCCAGTACTGTGGTTATCAGGAAACAGACAACCAGGAAATGTGGAGATCAGAGAAGCATTACAGCAACTTGAGAGCAAAAACGAACAATGAGGACATGAAAACAGCACTGCATTTAGGTAAAGGAAGCTATTAAGATAAAAAAAAATCCTTTACAAACCCTTTAAATCAGCTTTAAAGTAATTTAAAGTCTTGTTTTTTTCCTCCATAAAAATAACAAACCTGTTATACTTACCTGCTCTAGGATTTGCACAGAGCAGCCCAGATCCTCCTCTTCTCGGGTCCCTCTACGGTGCTCCTGGCTCCTTCCCTACTGTTCAGTAGCTGAGCCACAGCTCCCTATGTCCATTCAGACCTGGGGCCCCTTCTCTCCTCTGATTCGCTAGCTTTAATTGACAGCAAGTGGTTGAGACATTCGTGGACAGAGAGGAACATCCAGTATGTATTAAGGGGGGGCTGGGGCAGCTGCTGCACACAGAAGACTTTTTATCTTAATGCATTAAGATAAAAAACCTTCTGCCTTTACAACCACTTTAAAGCTGAACTTCCGCCTTCCCACTGCTAACTGTGCGCTTCTCTATCCGTGGCTGGAGAAACATCCAGCGTCATAATCCTTGTCATTCAGAAAAAATAGTTACTTATACCAGTGAAATAAAAAAATAAAAACTTTCCCAGAGTAGTACAATGTTACTATGGTAACCCTGTATTGCTCTGGTCACAGTCACTAATTTTAACAAAAGAAAATAAAATAAAAAATAATATATATATATATATCATTTTTTATATTTTTCTTTTTTTTTTTACATACTGTCACCAGTCAGTGTCCCTGATCACTGCTACGCCAGTTTCATGATGCCTCTGTACTGCACTGGCGACAGTATGTAAATAAAATAAATTAATTTCTTATTCCCCCCCCAAAATTTTTTTACAAAATTACAACTCGCCATGGCTCTTACTAAATAGCTTGGATTGTGCTTTCAAAAAAGGGGTCATTTTGGGGAATTTTTGTACTGTCCTGGTGTTTTCGGGCCTCAGTACATAAGGATCGATCAATTTTCAGGTATATATATCATAGTTTATGGACTATTTAACTTTCCTACTGACTAAATAATATACACTGATTTGGTTATTTTCACCAAAAGAAATGTAGCAGAATACATTTTGGCCTAAATTTATGAGGAAAGATTAGTTACTGTATTTGCATAATGTTATAACAGAAATGAAGAAAAACGTTTTTTTTTCTTCAGTCACTGGCTCTCTACTCAGGGAGCTGCGAGAACTGAGGGATCGGCGGGGGTTCAATCACTCGGTTCTCAGTGGCGCCGGGGAACAGATGCAGCATCCACCTAGATACCGTATTTATCTGCGTATAACACGCACCCTAACTTTAAGACGGAAGTTTCAGGAAAAAACTTTCCACGGCCCCCAGCGTATAACACGCAGGCACAGTTTACCCTCTGTTTTCAGGGTAAAAAAGTGAGTGTTATACGCCAATAAATACAGTAAGTATGATTATTTTTATAAAGTGTATTTTGTGCGTGTACTCGAGAGAGGAGCCGGACTGCAGGAGTTGGGAGTAGGCAGACCTCCCCCAGAGGCAATCTGCCATCTTTCTCCATGCCCCCGGGTGGCAATGGCGGGTGTGAGGGGGTCCTCCCACACAGCCCGCCCTACCTGCTCCGCTTTGAAGCCCAATGGGGCAGAGAGACTCCCCTATGAGGGAGTGAGAGGATCTAGCCCGCTCAGCCAGCCCCGTTAGTCCTTCGCCTCTCTTTTTTTTTTTTTTAGAGACCGCGTGGCCAAAGTGCGTGCATGTTAACCCAATTTCGAGTGCGTGTAAGTGTGGTGGTTTTGTGGAAGGGGGGTGGGCGTACTAAGCACAAGCTTACCTCACATGGCACACCCACCGGGAGCCGGGCTGAGACCACCAAACTCAATTCACATGCAGCCGAGACCGGGATCCGAATCCTTAGCTGCAGAGGTGAATGGGTTGTCAGCGCAGTGCCAATCGCGTTGAGCCACCGCAGCTCTGTGCAGTGTATAATTTCAATGGTAGGTTTATTGTAACAGTGCGAGACAGAATAACAACAAAAATATCCCGGAAAATGCATTTCAAGAAAGTTATAAATTGATTTGCATTTAACGAGTGAAATAAGTATTTGACCCCTTCACAAAACATGACTTGGTATTTGGCGGAGAAACCCTTGTTGCCAATCAAACGTCAGAGGTTGTTGTGGTTGGCCACCGGGTTTGTACATATCTCAGGAGGGATTTTGTCCCACTCCTCTTTGCAGATCCTCTTCAAGTCATTAAGGTTATGAGGCTGACGTTTGGTGACTCAAACTTTTAGCTCCCTCCACATATTTTCTATGTGATTAAGGTCTGGAGACTGGCCAGGCCACTCCAGGACCTTAATGTGCTTCTTCTTGAGTCACTACTTTGTTGCTTTTGCCATGTGTTTTGGGTCATTGTCATGCTGGAATACTCATCTACGACGCATTGTCAATGCCCTGGCTGAGAGAAGAAGGTTCTCACCCAGGATTTGATGGTACATGGCCCCATCCATGTTCCCTTTTGATGCAGTGAAGTTGTCCTGTCCTCCTAGCAGAAAAACACCCCCAAAGCATAATGTTTTCACCTCCATGTATGACGGTGGGGATGGTCTTCTTCGGGTCATAGGCAGCATTCCTCCTCCTCTAAACACAGCGAGTTGAGTTGATGCCAAAGAGCTTCATTTTGGTCTCATCTGACCACAACACTTTCACCCAGTTCTCCTCTGAATCATTCAGATGGGCTGTACATGTGCTTTCTTGAGCAGGGGCACCTTGCGGGTGCTGCAGGATTGCAGTCCTTCTTGGTGTAGTGTGTTACCAATTGTTTTCTTGGTGACCATGGTCCCAGCTGCATTGAGATCATTGGCGAGATTCTTCTGTGTAGTTTTGGGCAGATTCCTCACCATTCTCATGAAACTCCACGAGGTGAGATCTTGAAGTCCCAGACCGAGGGAGAGTGACATTTATTTTGTGTTTCTTCCACTTGTGAATAATCGCACCAACTGTTGTCACCCTCTCACCAAGCTGTTTGGCGATGGTCTTGTAGCCCATTCCAGCCTTGTGTAGCTATACAATCTTGTCCCTGACATCCTTGGACAGCTCTTTGGTCTTGGCTATGGTGGAGAGATTGGAATCTGATTGATTGCTTCTGTGGACAGGTGTCTTTTATACAGGTAAAAAGCTGAGATTAGGAGCACTCCCTTTAAGAGAGTGCTCCTAATCTCAGCTTGTTACCTGTATAGAAGACACCTGGGAGCCAGAAATCTTGCTGATTGCTAGGGGATCAAATGCTTATTTAATTTATTAAATTGCAAATCAATTTATGACTTTTTTGAAATGCGTTTTTCTGGATATTTTTGTTATTCTGTCTCTCACTATTAAAATAACCCGACCATTTAAAATGGTAGCCTGATCATTTCTTTGTCAGTGGGCAAATGTGCAAAATCATCAGGGGATCAAATACTTTTCCCCCTCACTGCCGTATTAATCGGGGGAGGAGTTCTGTGTCCACTCTCCCTTTTTCTGTTCTGTAGAATCTCCGGTCTCTCGGCAATGAAAGGGTGCTCGCAGCTTCGTTAACACAACATCTGAAATGTGTTTTTAAATCCTTGTTGAAAATCATCTTTCTACGTTTTTCTTTTAAACAATGACTCCGGTTTTACCCCAGGCGTTCTGTGTAAATGTAAGCGTTTCAAATTGCACGTTTTTTATTTTTTTTTATTGAAGGAATTAAGGAGCCCCCCGCGGGTCGCGCTCACCGTTATCTGACAGGTTGCGCTGGCTTTTAAGTCATTCACTGGTAACAATGGAAAAGCATTGAATGTGGAACTGAATTCCTCATTGTATTAATAAGATAATGGGGGCCATTACATTCTGCAGTGCCAGCTTTTATGTCCCACAAGGGCTTTGTGTGATGTTTACGTGTATACAGCCAGCGGTTGGTGTCCTGCGGAGCCCGGCTCTGCTCCATGGAACGTGCTCTGCGTTCGGGAGAAACCTGATTTTTTCAGGTCGTCTCTGACGTAACGTGTCCCCCTTAGTGACTGTAACTGACCTTAAAGGGTAACTCCACTTTCATGGGGAATTTTTTTTAAATAAAATAATAATATAGCGTATACAATTGTCATATTGTAATTGAATGTTATTAAATATGACCGTTCCTTTTTAATCTGCAGCTCTATAATTTTCTGAAAATGCAATAAGGCAACCTGGAGGTGTTCTGTACTTAGAATGTGCCCCCCCCCTAGAGACGGCATTTCCTGCTTGTGTGATTGGCTCACTAATCTTACCAAAAGTCTGCAGTCAGATTTCAGGCATCCCCTGCAACAGAAATTTCATTTTTGGTGAGATACTCCCAATAGGAAATCACATCTAAAGCAGGGGTGTCGCACTTATTTCATTGCGGGCCACAACAGCATTATGATTGCTTTCATAGGGTCGGTTGTATCTGTAAGATTAGTTGTCCATACCACCCCCCCCCCCAATTACAGTAGATGTCAATAATCCCCTACCCTCCCTTGCATCACGATGCCCTCCTTCATCCTTACCATGTGCTGCTGCAGGTGAGGGGGGGGGGGACTGGGAAGCAGAAAGTGTAGGGTCTGGAGGAAGACCAGAGGAGGGCTCTCCTCTCTGCTGCTGACTGCTGCGCCAAGGTGGGGACGGAGACAAGGGGGGTGCCGCAGCTACAAAAGAGGTGCATGGGCCACATGAGATGGCCTGGCGGGCAGATTCGGCCCACGGGCCTTGTGTTTGACACATGTGGCCTAAAGGTATGCAAGCCAAGCAACTTTCCTCTTAGAGCCCTGCAGGTGCAGCAGCTGAGTGATGATTATGAAAACACAGGGATTTATTCAGAATAACAAAAGGTAGGAATCTGCAACAAAGTTTGTTAAAATCCCTGCGATGTACATCGATCACCCCAGAGGGGAATGCCTTTTTCTCAACATAAGTGGAGTTACGTTTTAAAGCTAAAGTTTATTGTGCTTATGTTTTGCTTTCCCTGGTTCTTGCTTTCCCCCTCATTAGCATGCTAGTTAAATGTAACCTTTCCATGTTTATTACATACCTTATTTTATTCCCATTGATGTCATCGCTGGGCCTCAATGCTTCTCTATACAGTGGAAGCATATCCGGGCAAGTAGGAGGGGCCTGAAGGGTGCTGTACATGGCTGAAAACATCACAGCACCTTTCCTCAGTATTCCCATTTGGAGCCATTTGCCATTTTAAGCAGAGTTATGCAAAGATGCCGCCTTATGCCTTGATGTGGCGGTGTCAGTCTGGAGGAGTAGGCAGGCTGTATTTGCAAGCAAACCACCCTAGATAATGCACACTTATATAGTTACATAGTAGGTGAGGTTGAAAAAAGACACAAGTCCATTAAGTCCAACCTATGTGTGTGATTATATGTCAGTATTACCTTGTTTATCTCTGTATGTTGTGGTCGTTCAGGTGTTTATCTAATAGTTTCTTGAAACCATCGATGCTCCCCGCTGAGACCACCACCTGTGAAAGGGAATTCCACATCCTTGTTGTTCTTACAGTAAAGACCCCTCTATGTAGTTTAAGGTTAGACCTATTGTCTTCTAATTTTAGTAAGTGGCCACGTGTCTTGTTAAACTCCCTTCTGCAAAAAGTTTTATCCCTATTGTGGGCTCACCAGTACGGTATTTGTAAATTTAAATCATACCCCCTCTCAAGCGTCTCTTCTCCAGAGAGAATAAGTTCAGTGCTCGCAACCTTTCCTCATAACTAATATCTCCAGACCCTTTATTAGCTTTTTTGCCATTCTTTGTACTTGCTCCATTTCCAGTACATCCTTCCTGAGGACTGGTGCCCAGAACTGGACAGCATACCCCAGGTGCGGCCGGACCAGAGTCTTGTAGAGTGGGAGAATTATCGTTTTATCTCTGGAGTTGATCCCCTTTTTAATGCATGTCAATATTCTGTTTGCTTTGTTAGCAGCAGCTTGGCATTGCATACCATTGCTGAGCCTATCCTAGGACCCCCAGGTCCTTTTCCATCCTAGATTCCCTCAGAGGTTCTCCCCCCACTGTATAGATTACATTCATATTTTTGCCACCCAAATGCATTATTTTACATTTTTCTACATTAAACCTCATTTGGCATGTAGTTGCCCACCACAATTATTTGTTCAGATCTTCTTGCAAGGTTTCCATATCCTGCGGAGAAGTTTTTGCCCTGCTTAGCTTAGTATCGCCTGCATATACAGAGATTGAGCTATTTACCCCATCCTCCAGGTCATTTATGAATAATTTAAATAGGATTGTTCCAGATCTCGCCCAAAATCTCGGGACTACTGCTCCCTGAATGTGCACCCCCTACTGTCCCAAATTCGGGTAAGAACCTGGAATAACCTCAAAATGTCTCTGGCAGGCAAGGCTAACTTAATTAAAATGATTCTGATACCCCAGCTATTGTATTTTTTGCATAATTCCCGTGGTCATACACCTGAAAATCTTCAGAGTGGTGAACACCCTTTTCCGGAAACTATTGTGGAATGTTAAGGCCCCAAGGATCACACTGGAGCAGCTGCAACATTCTAAGGATAGCGGAGGGTTGACGGTCCCCAACCCTTGGCTGTACTATATTGCTGCCCAGTTGCAACATTTGGTGGGCTCTATGGCTCGGGAGCCAGGGGGGCTTGGCGGCACAGCTGATGCTGTTCGCTTCAGGTGCTGAGACCATCCCCCTGGGCCTGGAGGCACAAATGTTTCTGAGATCCAACAAACCGACCACAATGTTGGCGTTAACCCCAAAAATATGGAACAAGGTCAGACAGCTCCAGGGAGTAAAGGGATTTTACGGAATTCAGCCCAATCTGGAACAACCGTTCGTATATAGAGTTGGCTAAGTTGCAGCAGGAGCCCCGATGGAGAGCCCATGGTGTGACTATGCTGTCTCATATTTTTGCCAATGGTAGATTGCTGTCCCTCCCCGAACTTAGGGCCACCTTTGGCCTTCCGGCCAATATGTGGTTCCCATATTTGCAACTTAAACACGCCATTGCGGCGCAGGGGGATGCGGGGGAGTGGTCTCTTTCGCCCACCCCTGTGTTTCATGTGCTGCAATCTGCCACCGAAACTAAAGGGATTTAATCCCAATGCTATCAAATGTTGTTATCCGGTCACCTGCGGGCATTTCCGTGTAGGGCAATGTCCTTGTGGGAGAAGGACCTTGGCCAGCTAACGGGAGACCAATGGGAGGAAGCCCTTCAGTCTATAACCACTTGCTCTTTGAATGTGGCACAAAAAGTACATTACACCCCTGTGAGGCTTCATAGGGTGGGCAGAGTGGCGGATCCGTTGTGCTGCAGGTGTCAGAGGCAGAACGGGGATCTCATCCACCTTCTGTGGCGATGCCCAAAGCTACACAGGTATTGGTGTGAGGTGGTGGGAACACTTAATGTTGTATTTCAAACTACAATACCCATTGACCCTATGTGTTATTTGCTGGGGGTCTTGGAGGAGGTTGTTCCTGGAGGAACTGATTAAAGTGGTGGTGTCTAGGGTGCTGTTTCAGGCCAGGAAGTTGATTTTGCTGGGGTGGAAGTCCGCCTTGCCACCCACTCGCTCCTCCTGGATAACCCTTATTATGGAAAAGTACATCTACCAGCACAGGGGAAGCCCGGGCAGGTTTGAAAGAATATGGTCTAAATGGCTGGACACACCTGGTCTAAGCCCCAGAGAACTTGTAATGTCAAGAATTTTGCAATGTCTATAAAAGGTTTATGCAGTATGTGGTTTATATTCATTCATACTATTATGTCTGAAGAAGGTGAGAGGAGGGGATGGAGCTTGGAGGAGGTATGTGCTGATTTTGTGGTGAAAGTCTTCATGGAGATTCTGTATAGTTCATTTTATGTGCTTGTACATTGGAAATTGTTGTTTGTTATGTGTTCAATAAACACCTTTTTGATTGTAAATAGGATTGGTCCCAGCACAGAACCCTGGGGGACCCCACTACCCACCCCTGACCATTCCGAGTACTTCCCATTTATCAGCACCCTCTGAATTCATTCAACTCGCTTTGTAGCCAGGTTTTAGTCCATGTACTCACCCTATGGTCCATGCCAACAGATGTTATTTTGTACAGTAAATGTTTATGGCAGTGGTCATCAAGCCTGTCCTCAGGGCCCACTAACAGGCCAGGTTTGCAAGATAACTGAAATACATCACAGGTGATATCAGTTTCTGCTCAGTGATTGCAATATTCTAGTATTCCTAAGGTAATACATAAAACCTGGCCTGTTAGTGGGCCCTGAGGACAGGGTTGATGACTGCTGGTATATGGGGAACTGTGTCAAATACTTTTGCAAACATTTAGATACACTACGTCTTCGGGTCTTCCTTTATCTAGATGACAACTTGCCTCCTCATAGAAATGTAATAGATTGGTTTGGCAAGAACGATTCTTCATGAATCCATGCCGATTACTGCTAATGATACCGTTCTCATTACTAAAAATCTTGTATATAGTCCATTATCATCCCCTCCTGGAGCTTACATACTATTGATGTTAGGCTAACTGGCCTGTAATTCCCAGGGATGTATTTTGTCCCTTTTTGACTTGTGACACTGAGCCTGCATGAGTGGAAGAACTAATTCCACAGAATCACATGGTGGGGGGGGGGGGGGGAGCAGGGACAGTGAGGCTAGAGAGGAAAGCGATAAATGTTGGAGGTCCTCCAGCTAGGAAATGTGGTATCCACCAGGGAGGGGCATCTGACAGGGTGACAATGTAGCAGCACAATTGGGAAATATGGACAGCGCATCATCATCTTATAACAGAAGTTTTTAAAGTGTTACTAAACCCACAACAGCCTGATAGAACAGTCAGAGCAGAATGGAAACTCTTCCTACAAGATTTAACCAGGCACTGACAAAAGTCACAAGACTGCTATATACTGCTGATGAGAAAATGTATTTAGCAGTTTATATTTACTAAAATAATTTCATAAAATCTGCTGATTTAAAAGATAAAAAAATACTTTTAAAAGTACATTTACATTTTAAATAAATGCGATTCTAGTGATTAGGTTTAGATCTACTTTAAACCTGATTTATGATGTATAGACATGAGTTATTGGCACTTTTGTTACATCCAGTGGGAGGGGCAAAGACACAAACTACTGCAGGAAATCTCCCCATTGTGGGAGGGGCAAGGACAACCTACCGCAGGAAATCTCACCATTGTGGGAGGGGCAAGGACAACCTACCGCAGGAAATCTCACCATTGTGGGAGGGGCAAGGACAACCTACCGCAGGAAATCTCACCATTGTGGGAGGGGCAAAGACACAAACTACTGCAGGAAATCTCCCCATTGTGGGAGGGGCAGAGACACAAACTTGGATGTGATCAGATGGTTGCATGTAATTAATTATTGGATACAAAAGAAATAAAACAACTCCTAATTGCTTGTTCCTCAGTCTTTTTTGGATAGTGATTTTCATCAGCATTCCCACGGTCTCCTCTCCAGCCATCTGTTAACGCCACCATTCACCTTCTCTTCTGCAGGGAATGTTGATGATCTGAAGCGGCTGGCAGTGGATGAGATGATGAATCGAATTAAGAAGGGGGTCCATTTGCGTCCTGTCCAGCAGACGGTGCGAATAAAGAGCCAGGTGAGTCATGTCATCCATGATAATGGTAAAGATGTGACAGGGAGAAGGCACAAGATATCCCCAGAAGAGCTCCACAGCTCCTTTCCAGAACACTACATGTGATGTCACCTTCCGTGCTCCTCTAGATTTCTTTTTACGTTTCTGAGCTTTATTTTGCGTCTCAGATACAGGCTCAGGTTTCATTCAGCCCTCCTCTCTAGTCTCAGATAATGGCTCAGGTTTCATTCGGCCCTCCTCTCTAGTCTCAGATAAAGGCTCAGGTTTTATGCAGCCCTTCTCTCTGGTCTCAGATAAAGGCTCTGGTTTCATTAAGGCCTCCTCTCTGGTCTCAGATAAAGGCTCTGGTTTCATACAGTCCTCCTCTCTAGTCTCAGATAATGGCTCAGGTTTCATTCAGCCCTCCTCTCTAGTCTCAGATAATGGCTCAGGTTTCATTCAGCCCTCCTCTCTAGTCTCAGATAATGGCTCAGGTTTCATTCAGCCCTCCTCTCTAGTCTCAGATAATGGCTCAGGTTTCATTCAGCCCTCCTCTCTAGTCTCAGATAAAGGCTCTGGTTTCATACAGTCCTTCTCTCTAGTCTCAGATAATGGCTCAGGTTTCATTCAGCCCTCCTCTCTAGTCTCAGATAAAGGCTCGGGTTTCATTCAGCCCTCCTCTCTAGTCTCAGATAATGGCTCAGGTTTCATTCAGCCCTCCTCTCTAGTCTCAGATAATGGCTCAGGTTTCATTCAGCCCTCCTCTCTAGTCTCAGATAATGGCTCAGGTTTCATTCAGCCCTCCTCTCTAGTCTCAGATAATGGCTCAGGTTTCATTCAGCCCTCCTCTCTAGTCTCAGATAATGGCTCAGGTTTCATTCAGCCCTCCTCTCTAGTCTCAGATAATGGCTCGGGTTTCATTCAGCCCTCCTCTCTAGTCTCAGATAATGGCTCAGGTTTTATTCAGCCCTCCTCTCTAGTCTCAGATAATGGCTCAGGTTTCATTCAGCCCTCCTCTCTAGTCTCAAATAAAGGCTCACGTTTCATGCAGCCCTCCCTTCCGGTCTCGAAAAAAATATTGGTTTTGATGCAGCCCCTGCCTTGCCAGGGGAATCTAAGTGGTAAACCTTTTATATGTTTATGTTCAGGGATGTAAAGTGGCCACCTAACAGAGCATGCATGTACCTTTCCACATTTGACCCGTCCAGGACTAAATTAAATGCAAATGCGAACTTCCAGCTCCAGAGTCAAAGCTGTGGTATTCTGAAGGCTAATGAGGGGGGAAATTTTAGAAGTAGAAGTGGATGTGCACATACTGAGCACTCCAGCATCTCCCTTTCTACCCTTAATAATCCAGGCAGGCTTCCGAGCCTTTTTTTTTTAATATAATATATATAATTTGGATGGCATGCAGAGGAGTCCGCACCTCTGTAAGGAAGTCATTGGAAGGTCTTTATTATATTCCTTTGCAGGGATTCCTCACACTTCCTTTGTAATCAGCAAGACAGGAAGTAAGGGATAGTTTCCCCAAGTTGGTATATAAACCAGACGGAACTTCCTTATTGACGCTGATTTAATCGATTTTTACTCGCATTCCACCTGAAAGTGTATTCAAACCCAAGAAAAGGAATGCAGTTTACCTCTGTCCTAGGGTGCCAGTTCTTACATGGTACTGTATCTACGGAGGTCCAACAGTGTCCCCCTAGGAGAGGCCTACAGAACTCCCACCCTTCTCATCTCATCAGCATAGGGGGTAGTCTGTGATCTTTGATCCTCAGAGATAACTGGGAACAATGTACTGATAAGAATGCAGCATGCGCAGAGAACACAGGAATTTATCATCTCAAGACTTCTGGCGGGATCTACAGGTATTTTTTGCTCTTTCAGTTGTGAGTTGTGTACTTAACAGACCAAAAGGGAGCAAATAAGGGATCATTGTTAGGTTTTACATACACTTTTTCTCTTTCCTGAAGACGCTCAATGATAATAGTTTGCCACTCCCTCCTTATACCGTTCTCAGCAGGAGCCTCCAGTGGCAGCAGCGCCACCCGCCAGATGTGAGGAGGAAGTGATGACAGTAAGATCTTTGCATGGCATGCGATGTGTGCTGTTTGTGTCCTCTATCTTGTCACATTTCACATTCAATATAGAAATAAAAGATTTTTTTTTTTTTTCTTATTATTTTTACAAGGAGAGATAAATGGTTTACATTGAAGACGCAGCTCTCAATGGGAGTGCTTACAATGAGCTGTGCCTTGCTTGCATCATCCTGAACCCCCACAATTCACCTTTTTTATTATCAGTTCAGTATTCCATCTGTTCAGTTACTTGTTGTATCTCATCCTTCTGTTTAATGAATCATTCCCACATTACTGTGTGCGTCTTTTAGAGACCAGATTGTTTGTTTTAATGTTCCGTCTTCTGTAAAAGGCCCACCTCACTGCATTGCTGCAGAGGCATTTTATCTTATCCATTGAGGAACACAGGAATGGAATGTTATAGCGCCGCTTACAGACAATTAAGGTACTGTCAAACAAATGATGTAAGCCAGCCCCCAAATAAAATAAGATGGGTAACTTGTGCACTACACTGTGTGTAAAATAAGATTGATGTAAAAAAAAAAAAGAATATATTCCAAGATTTGTATATATATATATATATATATAGAGAGAGAGTGGCACTAAATCTTAGGCTGCATTCACACCTAGGCTTAGGCGATTTGCAGCGTTTTTTTACCGCGATTTGCCGCGACAAATTGTGGCGTTTCTAACCGCGTTTTGTACAGGTCATTGTCGGCTATGGAAATTGCCCAAGCCGCCCGATACGCGTGACAAAAAAGGGTCCGGGACTTGTTTGAGCTTCAGGCGTTCGGCGTGGAGATGTGAACCATCTCCATAGAGAATAATGTTATTTTTCCCCTGTAGCGTCTTAGAGCGTCGCGCTTCAGGCGACAAAACGCCTAGGTGTGAATGCAGCCTTAAGAAGTGAAGCATCAAAATAATTCTCTAATAACCATAAACAAAAATAAATATATATATATATATATATATATATATATATATATATATATATATATATATATAAATAAAATCACTTTATCATAAATATAAAGTGTAATTGATAAACAGAAAATAAGAACAGACTGTGTTTATTATTCGAAATGACCACAGTGGGTGTTCCCAGAGTCCAGTGCAAAACGTGAACACCAAAATAATAAAGTTCTTAGAAAGGTGCTGAAATATTGCTTCAAAATCCAGTGATGATCCAGTGACGGTTGTGCAGCCCAGTGCTCAATCCCTTGAGAAAGTCACGTAGTAGTGTCACAACGCGTTGGAAGGAGTCAGGTGACATCACTTCCAGTCACAGCCGAGACCGGAAGTTCGGATCCGTTATCGTTGTGTCACAATGTGTTGCACAGTGTGTTGCTGGATGCATAGTGGATATTCAGTTGTTCAGGGAAGCGGTTGGGTATTCCATTCGCTTCACATCTTGAATCTAGGCAAAATGTTATTGGCATATCAGTGCCTGTTGACCATCCCTCAGTCGGACTGCTTTAGGACATACTGACTGTTTTTGAATTCCTGAAATTTCCGTACTTTTTTTGAAGTCCAATGAGGAACGCAGGTCCTAAACCCCCAACCCCCCCCCCCCCCCCCCCGTGTTTTTTCTGACCCCCTCTATTGTTTTCTCACAAAACTGATGCATGCCGAGTAGAGGAAGGGTTAAAGAAGAGGCTGGCCTTTTCTGTTTGCTAGTCACTTAGCTCCTGTAGGCGGCAACATTCACATTCCTGTGCCTTTCAATGGACTTTAATAAAAAAAGAGATTTTATGGTAAGTACAAAAATCTCCTTTTCCCGCCAGGCATGGTGCACAGGTAAGTAATTGGGAGGTTGGGATCATCAGCTGTTTGAACACCAACAATGGGAAAAGTTGGGGCTTTGTGGAGGACTCTATAAATGACCACCTCCTAAAGTGTTGGCACATTGTGAAAAGCCCGTCCTTGAGACGTTAACAAAGATGCCATTTGCTGTAAACCGCATCAAGTGGGTAAGCTGAAGGCGCGCTTTGCAGCGGCGCTCGGGAAGGTACAGAGAGGAGCGCGGCTCTCAGCGCTGGAGAGTGGCTTTTGTGTGGCGCACAATGGAGCCGGGAAGCAAAACAGGCCGAGGTGTGAAGTGTTTTATCTGTGAAAGCCACCTCCTCGTCTTCAGGCCTGAAAGGCACTTTAGTACACGCAGGAACCTCTATAGATGTTGTTACATTAGTGGGGGGAATATTTCACATACAACAGATTGCTTAATGTACATTTTATTACAACTGCATAGATTACGTACATACAGAAGGGTGAGCGCTCATTGTACACGCCATAAAAGAGACACTTGTCTGTCATCTGACATTACACCTTTCATTCATTATATAGAGTCTCTTTCTATAACCTGATCTGAATAACCTTGAGGGGTGATCGTCTGACCCGCCATCCGGGAAAGTCACAGGTGCTGGCAGCCATTACTCCCTGTCAATGTGACAGTTCTATTCAGGTTTTCAGAGATTCATTTACAGTAAAACCTTCTTTGAGAGTAACTTGGTTTGAGAGCGTTTGCGAGACGAGCTACATTTTTTAATACATTTTGACTTGATATACAAGCAATGTCTTGATATACAAGTAGCGTCAGGTCACAACTGGGTAAAAAAGAGAAGAGAGGCGCCTCTAAGACCCGGTTCACACAGGGGCAGCACAACTTTGGGGGCGACTCGGCAAGGCGATCTCAAGACGACTTCAGAGGCGACTTGCAAAATGACTTCTGTATTGAAGTCAATGCAAGTCGCCCCCAAAGTCGTACAAGAACCCTTTTCTAAGTTGGAGCTCCTATTAGAGCGGTTCCATTGAACAGAGCGGAGCACGACTTGTCAGGCAGGTGAGTCGCCTGACGAGTCGCCCCTGTGTAAACCGGCTCTAAGTGTAGCGATATGGTTACATTTAACCGCTTAACGCCCACCGCGCGCCTATTTACGTCTGCAGAATGGCACGAACAGGCAGATGGGCATATATATAAGTCACTGCCTACTAGCGGGTCGGGTCCGATTGGGACCCCCCTCCGCTGCGTGCGGCGGGCGGCTTACCTCCGGGAGCGATCCGACTCAAGGGAGCGGCGGTTCTTTAATGTCCGCCCCCTCGTGATCGCTCTCAGCCAATCCCGTGCACCGCCGCGGTGTCACTTCCTCTGCCTGTAAAATGTAAACACAGGCAGAGGAAGTGATGCAACGCTAATCTCGGCGGTATTTTTAAACCGCCGAGATGAGAGAAGAGACACAGTGAGTCGCACCAACACTACACTGACACCAGTACACGCAGGCACATTTAACCCCTTGCAATCACCCCCCCACCCCCTGTCACACTGTCACTGTACTGATCACTGCATTTAGTGTCAGTGTGACAGTCAGTTAGTGTTAGGTCCAGGGTAGCCCCCGTACCCCCCCCCCCCTGATAAAGGTTTAACCCCTTGATCACCACCCTAGTTAACCCTTTCACCCCCTATTGCCAGCGTCACAAAGCGATCATTTTTCTGATCGCTGTATTAGTGTCGCTGTTCCCGCTAGGTAGCTAATTTTTTTTTTATTGCAATTTTTTTTTTACTAAAGACATGTGGCTGAATAAATTTTGGCCTAAATGTTTGACTAAAATTTAGTTTATTCAGTTTTTCTTATAACAAAAATTAAAAAATATTGTTTTTTTTTCAAAAATGTCGCTCTATTTTTGTTTATAGCGCAAAAAATAAAAATCGCAGAGGCGATCAAATACCACCAAAAGAAAGCTCTATTTGTGGGAAGAAAAGGACGCAAATTTTGTTTTGGAGCCACGTCGCACGACCGCGTTATTGTCTGTTAAAGCGACGCAGTGCCGAATTGGAAAAACGCCCCTGGGCATTTAGTAGCATATTGGTCCGGGGCTTAAGTGGTTAATGAAGGTGCAACATTTAGCTACACTTAGAGGCGCCTCTCTTCTCTTTTATTCTCTGGACCTCCTGCTGGATTTTGCTTCCCCTTGTGGAGGCTTCCATTAGTGGATGGACATTTTATGGTTGCACAACTTATCACATTGTTATAAACTTTTTATATGGACAATGAACTGAAGGACTTCTGAATGGTTGTAGAATGAATTATTTGAGTTTCTATTATTTCTTATGGGGAAATTTGCTTTGATATACAAGTGCTTTGGATTACAAGCATGCTTCTAGAATGAATTATGCTCGCAATCCAAGTTATTACTGTACTTCCTAACTTAAAGTAGATGTAAACCCTGTAGATGCATTGTGGTAAACCATATAGGAGTGATGACGAACCTTGGCACCCCAGATGTTTTGGAACTACATTTCCCATGATGCTCATGCACTCTGCAGTGTACAGTGTCTTGCAAATGTATTCACCCCCTTGGCATTTTTTGTGTTTTGTTGCATCACAACCTGGAATTAACATGGATTGTTTGAGGATTTGCATCATTTAATTTACAGAAAATGCCGACAACTTTGAAGATGTTTTTTTTTTCTTATTGTGAAGCAAACAACAAATAGGACAAAATAACAGAAAAAGTCAATGTGCATAACTATTCACGCCCCTAAAGTCGTTAATTTGTAGAACCACCTTTTGCGTCTATCACAACTTCAAGTCGATTTGGATAAGTCTCTATGAGCATGCCACATCTTACCACTGGAATTTTTGCCCATTCCTCCTTGCAAAACTGCTCCAGCTCCTTTAAGTTGGATGGTTTGCGCTTGTGAACAGCAATCTTTAAAGTGGATGTAAACCCGAAAAAAAAAAAAGAATTTTGATGTCACAATGTGCAGTATAAGATTTCCTATCATCTGTGCCCAGTCTTGCCACACAGAGTTAATCCAGCTCTGAGCAATCCTCTTTTATTTTTCAGTGAGATAAAACGGACTTACAGAGAAAAACCTTAGTCCATTCCGCCCCCTTGCTGTGAGTGACAGGTTATTTACATATCTCATGCACTAGCTTGAAGACAGGCATTATTTTTTTAATTCCCACCCTCACTACTTTTCTGAAAGCATGTGGTTTCTTTTCTGTATTTTGACTGGATGTTAGTGATCATAGCAGAATTCAGTGTAAGGGGAGGGGAGAGGAGGGCGGGGAGTTCAGAAGACATCACGACTCCAGACAACAGACCCACCCACAGAATCTGCAGTTTTTCAGTTCTTATAACAGACAGAGGGGAGACATTTGACATGTAAGGATACATGCAGGAGGCATCTATATCCTTCTAGATCAGCACTATGGCAGTAGTTTAGAAAGGATGAGAGTGGCTTTACATCCACTTTAAGTCTAGCCACAGATTTTCTATTGCATTAAGGTCTGGGCTTTGACTAGGCCATTCCAACACGCCCTTTACACTTTTCCCCTTAAACCACTCAGGTGTTGATGTAGCAGTGTGTTTGGGGTCATTGTCCTGCTGGAAGGTGAACCTTCGTCCTAGCCTCAAATCACAGAGTGGTACAGGTTTTGTCCAAGAATATTCCTGTATTTAGCACCATCCATCTTTCCCTCAACTCTGACCAGTTTCCCAGTCCCGGCTGCTGAAAAATATCCCCACAGCATGATGCTGCCACCACCATGTTTCACGGTGGGGATGGTGTTCTTTGGGTGATGTGATGTGTTGGGTTTGCACCAGACATAGCGTTTTCTTTGGCCAAAAAGTTCAATTTTAGTCTCATCAGACCAGAGCAACTTCCTCCATACATTTGGGAGTCTCCCACATACCTTTTCGCAAACTCAAATGAATGAATGAATGAAAACTTGTATAGCGCGGCACATGCGAACTGAATCGCCTCTGGGCGCTTGTTGTTCCTGTCTCCTTTGATATCAAAAGAGATGTGTCTTGACCTTTTTCCTAAATGCTAGGTGGTTCTCCTCCAACCGAATGCTGGTTGGTAAAGCGTTCCATAGTCTGGGACCTTGGATCGCGAATCTTCTTTCTCCTTTGGACTTGAAGTTGGCTTTCGGAACCTGGAGCAGGTTCTGATTCGAGGATCGCAAAACGCGATTGGGGTTATGCGCTTTTATTATTTCGCATAAATAGAGGGGGGCATTTCCATGGACACATCTATGCGTAAGACAGAGAGCTTTAAAAGCAATTCTGTCTTTAACTGGCAGCCAATGAAGGGCTCGCAGTGAAGGTGAGATGGATTCCCAAGGTTTTTTCCCTGTCACAAGTCTGGCGGCCGTATTCTGAACGACTTGCAGACGAGCGATTTGGTACTTGGGGAGTCCGAGGTAAAGGGCATTTGCATAATCCAGCCTGGAGTTTACAACTGCTCCCACCACGACCGCTAAATCTTCTTTAGGGATGAACGGAGTGAGTCTGCGTAGTAGGCGCAGTAAATGGTGACATTTTGTTTTTTGCTGAAAGTAATGGCTTTCTTCTGGCCACTCTGCCATAAAGCCCAACTCTGTGGAGCGTACGGCTTATTGTCCTCCTATGTACAGATACTCCAGTCTCTGCTGTGGAACTCTGTAGCTCCTCCAGGGTTACCTAAGGTCTCTGTGCTGCCTCTCTGATTAATGCCCTCCTCCTTGCCCGGTCCATGGGGTTTGGTGTGCGGCTGTCTCTTGGCAGGTTTGCTGTTGTGCCATGTTCTTTTCATTTGGTTATGATAGATTTGATGGTGCTCAAAGATTTGGATATTTTTTTTATAACCCAACCCTGACTTGTACTTCTCAACAACATTTTTTGGTTAGTGGTGCCTCGTGCTTAGGTGTTGCAGCCTCTGGGGCCTTTCATAAAAGTGTGTATATGTAATGACAATGAGGAAGGGGGGAGAGGGTTTTTTGGGACTTTAAATGAGGTAATGGGTTAATTACCTCCATCCCTTGCATTTGTATAGAGAAAGGAACAGGCAGGACTTTAAATGAAGCATGTGCGGGAAAGGTTTGCAATAAATTGGGGGAAAAGTAAATAATAATAAATCTGGAATACGTCTAAATATTTTATTGCTTTCACATAATGCACCGTACATGACTATATTGCACTATGGAAGAAAATAGATATACATATGTAGTTCACAGATTGGTTGGGGGGAAGGTTTATATAGGCAGTAACCCAAGTATATACAGACAAAAAGGTACAACAAACTGTACTGCAGTAATTAAAACATGGCATAAACAGCTCATATGAAGATGATACATTGTGTAGTACTTCTGTAAATATACATAGATGCATGAGGTAGATAGCTCTACGCGTTTCGCGACTATTGGTCGCTCGTCAGGAGCAGGCATGCATTGCATTTATTATCTGTAATGACATAAGCACATAACTGGTTATACCAGGGCATTCAACATTTTGGGGGCCGAGAACATGTCAAGGTCCCAGATGGTACTCACCAGGTGGCCAAATGCGGCTGGCACTGGGGTGAAGCTCCTGACGGTCCCCTAGGGTTGGGGCAGCCCCTGGCGGGGGCTGTGGCTGGAAACCGGGGGACACGGGGCCCCCAAACAGGACGCACCCAAGTGGCACAGGCATGAGGCATGATGTGATGTATGTACTGGGATCAGTGAATGTTGATGGCTGCAAGGGGAGGGATGGGAAAAAGAAAAGGTTATGTATAGGAGGGATATGAGGGTGTAGAAAAGAGATAGAAGGGAGAGATGAAAAAGGAAAAAATAAATAAATGAAAATTAATAAAAAAAAAAAAAAAAAAGGGGGGGGCATACTGGGACTGGTAAAGAGAGAATATTAAGGTGGGGTGAAAGTACAAGGTATGAATAGGAAGGAGGGGGAAAAGAGGATAACCTGAGAGCTCCGAGTGTGCTGCATGAGGTCGGTAGCGTGTGGGGAACCAAATGCCTGTGTCAGCATTGGACTACGCCCTCTTATAGGAGCCGCCCTCCCAGTCACCTGCCAGACGTCTCGCAAACGGTGGGGAGGGGAGAGGAGGCACCTGCATCACTGCGGATTAACCGCTTAGTGGTGTGGCGCCAATTGTCTCCCAGTTCCCCGCGTGGATGGCATAACCAATGCGCCGCATGGAGAGCAGGCTCTCTGTGCGGCGATGGCGAGCGAGACGTATGCGCGCAGTGCCCGCCCATCAGTCCGTGCGTCTGTGCGTCACAGGACGGAGAGCATGGGCACTGAGCATCGCAGCCCCCAAATTGGAGCATGCCCCATGGGGGACAGGAGGTTCATGGCACCCCCAGGCCTGTTGCAGCATTGGGAAAACCTGTGTGAAAAAATGAGGAATTGCCCAGAACAGCCAGCTGTGCAAGGATCTGACAGAAAAATAAAACAACATTAAGCACATTGTTGCAAAAGGTGAGAAAACACAACAAAAATGCAGTAATGAGTGTAAACACTTGTTGTAAACAGTATAGTCCCGTAAAGCACATGCTTCCATCCCTATTTTATAGTCTATGAGGAAGGGGGGAGAGGGTTTTTTGGGACTTTAAATGAGGTAATGGGTTAATTACCTCCATCCCTTGCATTTGTATAGAGAAAGGAACAGGCAGGACTTTAAATGAAGCATGTGCGGGAAAGGTTTGCAATAAATTGGGGGAAAAGTAAATAATAATAAATCTGGAATACGTCTAAATATTTTATTGCTTTCACATAATGCACCGTACATGACTATATTGCACTATGGAAGAAAATAGATATACATATGTAGTTCACAGATTGGTTGGGGGGAAGGTTTATATAGGCAGTAACCCAAGTATATACAGACAAAAAGGTACAACAAACTGTACTGCAGTAATTAAAACATGGCATAAACAGCTCATATGAAGATGATACATTGTGTAGTACTTCTGTAAATATACATAGATGCATGAGGTAGATAGCTCTACGCGTTTCGCGACTATTGGTCGCTCGTCAGGAGCAGGCATGCATTGCATTTATTATCTGTAATGACATAAGCACATAACTGGTTATACCAGGGCATTCAACATTTTGGGGGCCGAGAACATGTCAAGGTCCCAGATGGTACTCACCAGGTGGCCAAATGCGGCTGGCACTGGGGTGAAGCTCCTGACGGTCCCCTAGGGTTGGGGCAGCCCCTGGCGGGGGCTGTGGCTGGAAACCGGGGGACACGGGGCCCCCAAACAGGACGCACCCAAGTGGCACAGGCATGAGGCATGATGTGATGTATGTACTGGGATCAGTGAATGTTGATGGCTGCAAGGGGAGGGATGGGAAAAAGAAAAGGTTATGTATAGGAGGGATATGAGGGTGTAGAAAAGAGATAGAAGGGAGAGATGAAAAAGGAAAAAAAAAAAAAATGAAAATTAATAAAAATAAAAAAGGGGGGGGCATAGAGCTGGGACTGGTAAAGAGAGAATATTAAGGTGGGGTGAAAGTACAAGGTATGAATAGGAAGGAGGGGGAAAAGAGGATAACCTGAGAGCTCCGAGTGTGCTGCATGAGGTCGGTAGCGTGTGGGGAACCAAATGCCTGTGTCAGCATTGGACTACGCCCTCTTATAGGCATTTGGTTCCCCACACGCTAGCGACCTCATGCAGCACACTCGGA
Organism: Rana kukunoris; assembly: GCA_029574335.1. Taxonomy (NCBI): domain Eukaryota; kingdom Metazoa; phylum Chordata; class Amphibia; order Anura; family Ranidae; genus Rana; species Rana kukunoris. Next base: position 26,572,943 of record CM056056.1, on the reverse strand, counting down.
GCTCTCAGGTTATCCTCTTTTCCCCCTCCTTCCTATTCATACCTTGTACTTTCACCCCACCTTAATATTCTCTCTTTACCAGTCCCAGCTCTATGCCCCCCCCTTTTTTATTTTTATTAATTTTCATTTATTTATTTTTTTCCTTTTTCATCTCTCCCTTCTATCTCTTTTCTACACCCTCATATCCCTCCTATACATAACCTTTTCTTTTTCCCATCCCTCCCCTTGCAGCCATCAACATTCACTGATCCCAGTACATACATCACATCATGCCTCATGCCTGTGCCACTTGGGTGCGTCCTGTTTGGGGGCCCCGTGTCCCCCGGTTTCCAGCCACAGCCCCCGCCAGGGGCTGCCCCAACCCTAGGGGACCGTCAGGAGCTTCACCCCAGTGCCAGCCGCATTTGGCCACCTGGTGAGTACCATCTGGGACCTTGACATGTTCTCGGCCCCCAAAATGTTGAATGCCCTGGTATAACCAGTTATGTGCTTATGTCATTACAGATAATAAATGCAATGCATGCCTGCTCCTGACGAGCGACCAATAGTCGCGAAACGCGTAGAGCTATCTACCTCATGCATCTATGTATATTTACAGAAGTACTACACAATGTATCATCTTCATATGAGCTGTTTATGCCATGTTTTAATTACTGCAGTACAGTTTGTTGTACCTTTTTGTCTGTATATACTTGGGTTACTGCCTATATAAACCTTCCCCCCAACCAATCTGTGAACTACATATGTATATCTATTTTCTTCCATAGTGCAATATAGTCATGTACGGTGCATTATGTGAAAGCAATAAAATATTTAGACGTATTCCAGATTTATTATTATTTACTTTTCCCCCAATTTATTGCAAACCTTTCCCGCACATGCTTCATTTAAAGTCATGCCTGTTCCTTTCTCTATATATATGTAATGACAGATCATGTGACACTTACATTGCACACAGGTGGACATCATTTCACTAATTAAGTGACTTGTGAAGGTAATTGGTTCCACCAGAGCTTTTTATGGGCGTCATAATACATACGCACATGCTAATTATAATTTTTTTTTATTTCTGAAAAATAGTGTTATGTATATATTTTTTTAATTTTACTTTGTCAACTTAGACTATTGTGTTCTGATCCATCACATATAGTTCAGATTAGAAAAAACATTGAACTAAAGGCTGTAATGTAACAAAATAGGTAAAAAGCCATGGGGGGTGAGAACTTTTGCAAGGCACTGTAGGTGAGCATCATGGGAAATGTAGTTCCAAAACATCTGGGGTGCCAAGGTTCACCATCACTGCCATATAGCTTATGCTGTGGTGCCATCCATTTTGAATGGCAACTCAGCTGTGACAAACTGTGCCTTCTTGCAAACAATCATGCATGCGTGTAGACCTGAAGGGGTGGATTTATTAAAGGCAAATAGACTGTGCACTGTGAAAGTGCAGTTGCTCCAGAGCTTAGTAAATGAGGGGAATCTCTGCTGACTTCCATCATCCAATCATGTGCAAGTAAAAATCCTATTTTTTCCCCTTGAATGTGATTGGGTATTGTTTGCGAAGTGAAGCTTCATCACATTTAACTCTGGAGCAACTGGTCATAGTGAGCACAGCAGGTGTGAAGACCTGGGAACTCAATGTAGGGATGGTGGGAACCCCTCATAGTGAGCACAGCAGGTGTGAAGACCTGGGAACTCAATGTAGGGATGGTGGGAACCCCTCATAGTGAGCACAGCAGGTGTGAAGACCCAGGAACTCAATGTAGGGATGGTGGGAACCCCTCATAGTGAACACAGCAGGTGTGAAGGCCCAGGAACTCAATGTAGGGATGGTGGGAACCCCTCATAGTGAGCACAGCAGGTGTGAAGGCCCAGGAACTCAATGTAGGGATGGTGGGAACCCCTCATAGTGAACACAGCAGGTGTGAAGGCCCAGGAACTCAATGTAGGGATGGTGGGAACCCCTCATAGTGAGCACAGCAGGTGTGAAGACCTGGAAACTCAATGTAGGGATGGTGGGAACCCCTCATAGTGAGCACAGCAGGTGTGAAGACCCAGGAACTCAGCACAGGGATGATGGGAACTCCTGATAATGGACACAGCAGGTGTGAAGACCCAGGAACTCAGCACAGGGATGGTGGGAACCCCTCATAGTGAGCACAGCAGGTGTGAAGACCCAGGAAATCAATGTAGGGATGGTGGGAACCCCTCAAAGTGAGCACAGCAGGTGTGAAAACCCAGAAACTCAATGTAGGGATGGTGGGAACCCCTCATAGTGAGCACAGCAGGTGTGAAGACCCAGGAAATCAATGTAGGGATGGTGGGAACCCCTCATACTGAGCACAGCAGGTGTGAAGACCCAGGAAATCAATGTAGGGATGGTGGGAACCCCTCATACTGAGCACAGCAGGTGTGAAGACCCAGGAACTCAGCACAGGGATGATGGGAACTCCTCATAATGGACACAGCAGGTGTACAGATCTGGGAACTCAATAAAGAGACACAAGAGATAGAAGAGAATGTCAGGTGATCTAACTTTCGAGTGAAAAATCAATTTTGGGTGCAGTGACCCTCGGAGCCGGTTGCCATTGGAAGCTCTAAAACCTACTTTCCATGCGTTTTTTATGCAGAAAAAAAACGCACTGGACTGCACGTGGTGTGAACTGGCCCTTAAAGTGGTTATAAACCTCAGACATGAAATATGAACCAAGCATATCCCTCTATAGTGTGGACATGTCTCTATCCAGAGCGCTAAGAGTAATTTCTTTCTGCTGCTTTCTTCCTCTACTATCATCATGAATCAGTTCTGAGAAGTATTCCTGACACCAAGAGAAAAAAGGTGACAGGGGAGTGACATTTAGCTGATTGACAGCCTCAGTTCCTGTGTGCTGTGTGGGGGGATGTCTTTCTTCCCTCCAATCAGCTCTTAGAGTGTAACCTCCGCTCTCCTCCCCTTTTTTTCTGATCTCCCAGACAAGCTTTATAATTTCAGCAGTTTGAATGGATGTAGAGAAGATTTCAGACCTGAGTATAGTCCCTTCACTGGGTATATGTAAGGGTTTACAACCACTTTAAGTCTTTGTTTCCAGTTTTTATTGACTTTCTCTGCCTAGTCTTTATTTTTGGTGGAATTTTGTTAGAATCACATTTCCTGTTTTTTTCTTTTCTTAGTTTAGATATTCTTGTCGCCCATTTGTTGTACCATAGTGTATGTTTGTACGATGTGCATGTGGCACAGGGCATATTAATCATTGCACAGTGGCAGTAACGGGCAGTGTTTCTTTCTTCTAGCAGCCAGAGGTGAAACCTCAGAGCAGTGCTGTCCAGGAGCTCCGGGGTATGTTGGTAAGTACCCCAGACTATCAGTCTGATGCTTCCTCTATGGGTGGAGTATGGAGATAATAGATTGTCTGTCTCGTGGCAGAATACCATCAGCTCTTCAACCAGTCAGAGGAGACATGGCACCATCAGCACAGCCTCCACCGAAACAGAACTTGAGAGGATTCTGCGGCGCCGCAAAGTGACGACAGATCAAGATGCATCCAGTAAGTGGGCAGCCATCTTTTCCTGAGACCATCCCAGGAGAATATATTATTGTCTGGAGGTGTGATGGACGACCTCCCCTACCCTGTTCCACCTAAACCTTTCTAGAGGCAGAAAGTTCTGGGTCATTGCCAATATTTTATGGAGTGCCCCATCTGCTAGATATGTAAAACATCTTCTGAACTTTGCTGGACCAGAACCATGAGAAGTGCACCCCCTGTTTAGTCTCATCAGTCTGGATTGGCTGTTTCAGGAGTGACTTCTCCCCCTGCATATGTTTGCCATTACCTGCAGTCTGCCTATCCAGCCCTTGGGTGCCAGTGAAGTCACTCATGCATTGCTGCTGACTTGGCCCATCTGTCCTGCATTGATGGGGGTCAGAGGGGAGTAACAATACCATGGGGGTCAGAAGGGAAAAACAATACCTTAGGGGCTCAGAAGGGAGAAACAATACCTTAGGGGGTCAGAGGGGAGAAACAATACCTTAGGGGCTCAGAGGGGGTAACAATACCTTAGGGGCTCAGAGGGGAGTAACAATACCTTAGGGGGTCAGAGGGGAGTAACAATACCTTAGGGGGTCAGAGGGGAGTAACAATACCATGTGAGTCAGAGGGGAGTAACAATACCTTAGGGGGTCAGAGGGGGGAAACAATACCTTAGGGGCTCAGAGGGGAGTAACAATACCTTAGGGGGTCAGAGGGGAGTAACAATACCATAGGGGGTCAGAGGGGAGTAACAATACCTTAGGGGGTCAGAGGGGAGGAACAATACCTTAGGGGCTCAGAGGGGAGAAACAATACCTTAGGGGCTCAGAGGGGAGTAACAATACCATAGGGGGTCAGAGGGGAGAAACAATACCTTAGGGGGTCAGAGGGGAGAAACAATACCTTAGGGGCTCAGAGGGGAGTAACAATACCTTAGGGGGTCAGAGGGGAGTAACAATACCTTAGGGTGTCAGAGGGGAGTAACAATACCATAGGGGAGTAACAATACCTTAGGGGGTCAGAGGGGAGAAACAATACCTTAGGGGCTCAGAGGGGAGTAACAATACCTTAGGGGGTCAGAGGGGAGTAACAATGCCATAGGGGGTCAGAGGGGAGTAACAATACCTTAGGGGCTCAGAGGGGAGTAACAATACCTTAGGGGGTCAGAGGGGAGTAACAATACCTTAGGGGCTCAGAGGGGAGAAACAATACCTTAGGGGGTCAGAGGGGAGTAACAATGCCATAGGGGGTCAGAGGGGAGTAACAATACCTTAGGGGCTCAGAGGGGAGTAACAATACCATAGGGGGTCAGAGGGGAGAAACAATACCTTAGGGGGTCAGAGGGGAGAAACAATACCTTAGGGGCTCAGAGGGGAGTAACAATACCTTAGGGGGTCAGAGGGGAGTAACAATACCTTAGGGTGTCAGAGGGGAGTAACAATACCATAGGGGAGTAACAATACCTTAGGGGGTCAGAGAGGAGAAACAATACCTTAGGGGCTCAGAGGGGAGTAACAATACCTTAGGGGGTCAGAGGGGAGTAACAATGCCATAGGGGGTCAGAGGGGAGTAACAATACCTTAGGGGCTCAGAGGGGAGTAACAATACCTTAGGGGGTCAGAGGGGAGTAACAATACCTTAGGGGGTCAGAAGGGAGAATCAATACCTTAGGGGGTCAGAGGGGAGAAACAATACCTTAGGGGCTCAGAGGGGAGTAACAATACCTTAGGGGGTCAGAGGGGAGTAACAATACCATATAGCAGTGTTGGCGAACCTTGGCACCCCAGATGTTTTGGAACTACATTTCCCATGTTGCTCATGCACTCTGCAGTATAGGTGATCATTATGGGAAATGTAGTTCTAAAACATGTGGGATGCCAAGGTTTGCCATCACTTCCCTAGGGGGTCAGAATCCACTGGGGGCCATTCTGTATCGGTGTCTGGACTGTACTGTAAGTTGGCTTGTTTCAGGGTCAGACATTCCACAGGGCAGAGCTGCCAGTTCCTGTTTTTCCTTCTCTGACAGGTGCACTTTGGGTGGGGGGTTCATATAGCATGCCGTGTAAAAATGGTATTTACCAAGAAAAGATGGTAACCGTCTTCTACCCATATATTGTAAACCGCTGATTTCAGATGTTGAATTTGTCCCTGTTCCCTGTTCAGTTGAATTAAACTGACAATGTGTTGTTTTTTTCTTTCCTTTTTTCAGCGGGACCCCTGACCTCCACCGAATCCAAGTCAATGCCAGTCCTGGGCTGCTTGACCAACTCACCCCTACGCCAGAAGGGCAGAAACGCTGAATCCGAGATGCAGTGTGGACACCCGACATCACAGATACAGGGTGCCAACAAACCTATCCACATAAAGCAGACATCGCAGTAAGTCACTCCACCGTGTGTGTCACCTTTGTGAATCCCAGCCATGACCTCCAACCAGAATTGAAATCTCGGGTGTGGTGAATGTCAGTCTGTGCCAAATTATCCCCATGTGTAGAGACAGGACAGATCTATTATCACTTTTAATCCCCCTCAGTGTGCATTTCAGGAAAGGAACAATGTTACAATCGCTTCATTAAATCTAATTTCCTCTTTTCCTGGCTGAAGACAAAACAGAGGAGTTTTTTTGCTGCCTTCTGTGCTAGGAGCCTCCATCTCCTCCTGTAATGGAGTCCCCCTATGTGAGACACCTCTGCTGCCCCATGTATGGGGAGCCTCCATCTCCTCCTGTATAGGAGTCCCCCCTATGTGAGACACCTCTGCTGCCCCATGTATGGGGAGCCTCCCTCTCCTCCTGTAATGGAGTCCCCCTATGTGAGACACCTCTGCTGCCCCATGTATGGGGAGCCTCCATCTCCTCCTGTAATGGAGTCCCCCTATGTGAGACACCTCTGCTGCCCCATGTATGGGGAGCCTCCATCTCCTCCTGTATAGGAGTCCCCCCTATGTGAGACACCTCTGCTGCCCCATGTATGGGGAGCCTCCCTCCTCCTGTAATGGAGTCCCCCTATGTGAGACACCTCTGCTGCCCCATGTATGGGGAGCCTCCATCTCCTCCTGTATAGGAGTCCCCCCTATGTGAGACACCTCTGCTGCCCCATGTATGGGGAGCCTCCCTCTCCTCCTGTAATGGAGTCCCCCTATGTGAGACACCTCTGCTGCCCCATGTATGGGGAGCCTCCATCTCCTCCTGTATAGGAGTCCCCCCTATGTGAGACACCTCTGCTGCCCCATGTATGGGGAGCCTCCATCTCCTCCTGTATAGGAGTCCTTCTATATGAGAAACTTCTGCTGTCTCATGTATGGGAGTCCTTTACTTCCTCCTGTACATTGGTCTTCCTCCCCTCGAGGGTTCAAAGAAAAAAAATATATAGCGTTCCATTAATGGGAAATCTAATGGGACAAGGTGAACACTGGGACAATAAAATGAAAAGTCTGATCCTTAGCAGAGAATTTCCTCTCCTGTTGCCCTCCTTTGATAATGGTTTATGATCATGCCTTCCATTACGCCAGTGTTTCTCAACTCCAGTCCTCGCGCCCCCCCAACAGGTCAGGTCATGATTACTAAGGCAGTGAAACTGATCAAATCACCTGTGCAAAATAATGGAAAACCTGACCTGTTGGGGGGGCTTGAGGACTGGAGTTGAGAAACACTGCATTACGCTGTCGGTATGCCCTTCGCTCCCTGAAAATGGGGATTGCTATGGACTGTGGGACTTTCTGTTAAAGAGCTCCCTGATAATGGGGACTGCTGTGGATCCATTTGTCATAGAGATCCCTGATAATGTGGACTGCTGTGGATCCATTTGTCATAGAGATCCCTGATAATGTGGACTGCTGTGGATCCATTTGTCATAGAGATCCCTGATAATGTGGACTGCTGTGGATCCATTTGTCATAGAGATCCCTGATAATGGGGACTGCTGTGGATTCATCTGTCATAGAGATCCCTAATAAGGGGGACTGCTGTAATAATGGGGACTTCTGTGGATTCATCTGTCATAGAGATCCGTGATAATGGGGACTGCTGTGATAATGGGGACTGCTGTGGATTCATCTGTCATATAGATCCCTGATAATGGGGAGTGCTGTGGGTCCATCTGTCATAGAGATCCCTGATAATGGTGGACTGCTGTGATAATGGGGACTGCTGTGGGTCCATCTGTCATAGAGATCCCTAGTAATGGGGACTGCTGTGGGTCCATCTGTCGTAGAGATTCCTGATAATGGGGACTGCTGTGGGTCCATCTGTCATAGAGATCCCTGATAATGGGGACTGCTGTGATAATGGGGACTGCTGTGGATTCATCTGTCATAGAGATCCCTAATAAGGGGGACTGCTGTAATAATGGGGACTTCTGTGGATTCATCTGTCATAGAGATCCCTGATAATGGGGACTGATGTGATAATGGGGACTTCTGTGGATTCATCTGTCATAGAGATCCCTGATAATGGGGACTGATGTGATAATGGGGACTGCTGTGGGTCCATCTGTCATAGAGATCCCTGATAATGGGGAGTGCTGTGGATTCATCTGTCATAGAGATCCCTGATAATGGGGACTGCTGTGAATGTCCGGAATGACCCACAAGAATGGAGTGTTTGGACACACTGCTGTAGAGGACTATCTGGGGGAATAAAGGTGTGACAGATTACTCGGCAATGGCAGGCCTAATACTAATACTAAAACTTACTCCTGAGTTGTCTCCATCTGTTCCACAACACTGTGACCTTGCTCTCACATCCAGCCATATCTGTATAGTTCAGGCGCCCCCCCCCCCCCGCCACTGTCTGGAGTTGGCTTTGTTGATGGATTCTGGAATGGGGGAGGGGGGGGGGGGGCTCCTTGTTACCTTTTTAGAATTCCCTGGGATTTTGTGTCTGTGAAAAGCGATAACCTTCACACGGCGATGCCGCACCTCTGATCACCTTTTGTGTTTCTTTTGTTTTTTTGTTCCGCCTAATAATACAAACACGGCAGAGAAAAGGAAATCGCAGAAAGTTGAATCGAGCTGCGGAAGAAAAGGATAGGGAAATAGCTGTCAGACCAAGGTCTGCCGGATCCGGGCTGAATTGGCGTGAAAAGCATCTTTCTGGTGACTGTCACGGTTGTTAGGACGATGAAAGGCGGCGCCGCGCTCAATCTGTCTGCGCTGCACAAACTCAATAAGGGGAGGAGAAGGGTTATCCCTTAAAGCAGTGCTTCTCAACCTCTCTAGTGCCGTGACCCCCTGGTAACATTTCCTAAGTTGTGGGGACCCCAACAGTAAAATTATTTTCGTAGCGTGGGTTGTCGGCACCCAAGGCAAGACAAGTAATTTGCGCCCCTAACCCACGGACATTTAGCGCTCCCCGAGTCCCTACCACTCGTATCGTATTAAACCCCCTTCTGGTACATTTTAGGATCTACCACTCTGTCCTTTAGTTCTCCTTTCCCTCTCTATCCTCATTTCTTATTTTTTCTCCCCCATCCCTCTCTCTAAACTTCTTTCTTGTTCTTTCTCTTATTTTGTTCTCTCCCTTTTTCTTTATTCCTCCCCCTCTTTTCCTCTCCCTTTCAAGTATTCTATATTTTTACTCCTTGGTGGGGGGGATGGGATGAGTGGCAGTTCTGGGGGGGGGGTTGTTCTGATCATCCTACTTAGGTGCTCACCTGCGGATCTGAGAACTGTAGTGGGGACTGGAGACATAGGTAGTGTTAGTCGCTGTGTTTCCAACTTTGTGGTGTCTCGCAGCAGTGACACCTATGCCAAAACCAGGAGATAGGGCCTCCTTGCGGCCCCTCCCACTTTACATTCCTCACCAGTCAGCTGACCTCTAGTCTCTGCCCTCCAGCCATGCTGTGAACTGAATGGGCGGCTGCGAAGAGGCTGAGTGGGGGCCACAGGCTCCAGGGACTGCCCTGTTGAGTGGCCGCGAAAAGGCTGGACGAGTGGTGTGGGCTTCAGGAACAGCCCAGGATTTGGTGACCCCTGGCAAATCGTCAGTTGACCCCCAGGTTGAGAACCACTGCCTTAAAGAGACCTGTTTGGGGTGGGTGAGGGTAGGTTGTCACCTAAAGGGAAGATGACAAACTGTAAATAAATGGAGAATCCTTCCTCTGCAACAAAGAGGTGCTGGAAAAGTCACTGGAAGGTGTATGCAGGCCACAACCAGCTGAGACTTGTAGTTCAACAGACCTGGCAGAGTGGGCTGGGACTCATAGTTCCACGGATCTATCAGAGCTTGCTGGGTCTTGTAGTTCCATAGACCTGGCCGAGTCTGCTGGAACTTGTAGCTTTGCACACCTAGAAGAGATGGCTGGGACTTGTAGTGTTGCAGAGGTGGCTGTGACTTGTAGTGTTGCAGAGGTGGCTGGGACTTGTAGTGTTGCAGAGGTGGCTGTGACTTGTAGTGTTGCAGAGATGGCGGGGACTTGTAGTGTTGCAGAGATGGCGGGGACTTGTAGTGTTGCAGAGATGGCGGGGACTTGTAGTATTGCAGAGATGGCGGGGACTTGTAGTATTGCAGAGATGGCGGGGACTTGTAGTATTGCAGAGATGGCGGGGACTTGTAGTATTGCAGAGATGGCGGGGACTTGTAGTATTGCAGAGATGGCGGGGACTTGTAGTATTGCAGAGATGGCGGGGACTTGTAGTATTGCAGAGATGGCGGGGACTTGTAGTATTGCAGAGATGGCGGGGACTTGTAGTATTGCAGAGATGGCGGGGACTTGTAGTATTGCAGAGATGGCGGGGACTTGTAGTATTGCAGAGATGGCGGGGACTTGTAGTATTGCAGAGATGGCGGGGACTTGTAGTATTGCAGAGATGGCGGGGACTTGTAGTATTGCAGAGATGGCGGGGACTTGTAGTGTTGCAGAGATGGCGGGGACTTGTAGTGTTGCAGAGATGGCGGGGACTTGTAGTATTGCAGAGATGGCGGGGTCTTGTAGTATTGCAGAGATGGCGTGGACTTGTAGTACTGCAGAGATGGCGGGGACTTGTAGTACTGCAGAGATGGCGGGGACTTGTAGTATTGCAGAGATGGCGTGGACTTGTAGTATTGCAGAGATGGCGGGGACTTGTAGTATTGCAGAGATGGCGGGGACTTGTAGTATTGCAGAGATGGCGTGGACTTGTAGTATTGCAGAGATGGCGTGGACTTGTAGTATTGCAGAGATGGCGTGGACTTGTAGTATTGCAGAGATGGCGGGGACTTGTAGTATTGCAGAGATGGCGGGGACTTGTAGTATTGCAGAGATGGCGGGGACTTGTAGTATTGCAGAGATGGCGGGGACTTGTAGTATTGCAGAGATGGCGGGGACTTGTAGTATTGCAGAGATGGCGGGGACTTGTAGTATTGCAGAGATGGCGTGGACTTGTAGTATTGCAGAGATGGCGGGGACTTGTAGTATTGCAGAGATGGCTGGGACTTGTAGTTTTATCCTGAAGCTTCTGCAGCTCTCATGTGACAGATGAGAACTTTTTAATAAAACCATTAAAGTGGGTACCGGCAGCTCTGGAGGATTGCAGATAATTATAACGAGTCTCAGGCTCTTGAAGGCCCCCTCTTCCCTCCATATATTCCACAATATAGTCTATGTAAAGAGGACCTGTCCCCGGACATTTCCTCCTTTGGTTTGTCCCTCTCCTAAATGATCCCTTTTTTGGAAGTAGGCACCCCAAGGTAATCTAATTTTTTGATACAATTTTTTGGAAATGAAAAAACCTGCTGGTATTTATGGGGTTAAAACATGGAGCTTAGTAATAGTGCACTAGATTCACTAAATGTACAGCTCATACCCATGTGGGAGGAAGATGTGAAGTTAAACTGGCCATTCGTGGATTAAAATCTGGTTACTTCCACAAGCACCAGGCGAGTTTCGACTCATGTGTGGGCCGTTCCCGTTTATGAGAAGTAGATCTATTGATCGACTTTTCATAAACAGGCTTGTTGGTATATTTTTGTTCAATCAACACATGCGGCCATTCAGCTACAGTGCTGATCAGTGTATTCTGACAGTGGGAGTGTCTCCCCACCATCAACAGCAGGGAGCATTTCTCCATCCACCTTGAATGTTTGGATGGGGAAATTGTTTTAGTTTTTCTTTTGTTGAGCCGGCTGAGTGAACAAAAAAAAATCTGAGCCACGTATGCCCAACTGTAATGTACAAATCATACCCAGAGGGAGGTGAGGGGTTAATATACAGGTCACTAGACAAATCATGCAGCTGAGACGAGGAGGTGAAGAGTGACTCTAGGTTCACACTTCTGGGTGCGGGAATTGCAGTGATACCCGCGGTAAAAACGCACTGCTCTGTGGCAATGCATGGGGCTGCCATTCATTCTGAATGGCATCACCGCACAGGGAAAAAAAGACGATGCAAATTCTCATGCACTTTTTTTTTTTTTAATGCAGACACGGCATCCCATTCATTTGAATGGTCTGCCACAATCTATTAACCACCCCTCAATCTGCTGCTTCTTTTTCTCTGGTAGTAATGAATGATCCTTCATTTATTTCTTCCTACTCCTCCACCTTCCTCCATTGTCAATGGAAGGGGTGGACTAATAATTGTAAAGCCACTCAGATCAACTCTGTACACTACAGGCAGTCCCCGAGTTACGAACGGGTTAGAGACTGTAGGTTTGGTCTTAAGTCGAATATGTTCGTAAGTTGGAACAGCATGCGCAGAATGGCAGAGATGCAGTTTTCTGATGTTCTGTCGAATGTGCCCGCCGTCAAAAAGTGGCCATGCAGCCTCCCGTTCGTAAGTAGGAGTCGTTCGCAAGTTGAATGTTCGTAACTCTGGGTCACTGGCCTGTCCACGGGCTATAAACGGGCTGTATTGTGTATGACTCGGCAGAGGTAGGTGTGTTTGGAAGGAATATTATATATCATCAAAGCCAAGACAAGAATTTCTGCAGAAACACATATACAATAGGCTAACGTTGGAGGAAATAAATAGTTTGATCTTGTCACATGGCCATACAACAAAACAATCTGCAAAGAGAAATAAGGCATAGTTACCAAGAAGAGAGTCACCTTGAGTTTGTTATATAGTGGGGGGGGCGGCAAAACAAACCCTTCCCAGATGCTGAGCGGACAGAGGAATATGCTAAAGCGTAATGCACCCTCTGTAAAAGCAGTATAAACCCAGTCCAAATGGAGCTCAAATATTCTATATAGAACTCGGGAGAACAAGATAGATTACCAGAATCTATATGCGGCTTCTCCAGACTATCGCCACTGACAAAAATACAACCAAAATCCCCCTAATAAAGCCTGTAAGCAGGGGTGGTGATAAGTGTGTACCAATGGTGACCAAGTATCCCTAATAGGGTCTATATCGTAATAAGAAAAAAAACAATGAGGCTCATATTGGGCTGGAATTAAGCTTATGTAGAAGATGCAGCCGATGCTAATGTGTTAATTAAATGCTCCAATAGGGAATGGCAGCTGTAGTAATAGCAATAGAAAATGGCTCCTAGCACGAAAAGCCCCTACGCTTGGTTTTCCAAAGAGGGGGGGGGGGGGGTTATTTCCTTTGCCCGTTGGGACATATTGGGAGTCTCCATTTACAATTACGGGTTGTGACTGTACGTCCCATACATAATGGACATGCCTGGTCCCTACTTCCTGCTCGGGAATGTGCCCATACGCACACATTCCTTGTGTGTTTCAGTGCGTGTGTCCGGGACTTTGGCACACACACGTGTGGGTACCCTGATTTCCAGCTGAAATCAGCGCCAACGCCAAAAGTGATCTCTTTGCTGGCTTTAGGGTGGTGGAAGACATTGCGACACCTCTGTGAGCCACATGCGGATTGCTACCGCTGCCATTCCCTATTGGAGCCTTTAATTAACTCCACCCCCTGTTTACAGGCTTTATTAGGGGGATTTTGTTTTTGTTTAGATTTTTTGTTGTATGGCCATGTGACAAGATCAAACTATTTATGCCCTCTAACGTAGCCCACCGTACATGTGTTTCTGAAGATATACTTGTCTTGGCTTTGATGATATATAACAGGGGTAATGAATTAAAAATTACCGAGGTCCAGTCAGCAATATTTTCTTCCAGCAGAGTTCCGAACATCATGTCGTTACCCGTGGCGCCTTTTCGAATGTGCCAAACCGCATGTTGCTGCCGCACTATTTTGGAAAATACATCTTTCTCAGTGTTTCTTGCAGGTAGTGCAACCCATTAAAATAATCTGACCTACCTACGACGTGTGCACCTAATGCACATGTACAGATCTGAACCCATTCGTAATGAATTCAGCATCCTCGATCCCCAATGCACATCAGAGTGCTCTCCCTCTTGTCCTCAGGTCCTCCTTTATATCACCCCCCTCCACAGTATTGTTCTCACACTTCCTTGACACCAACTCCCCCGCCAGTACTGTCCTTTGCCCCTATTTACATTATCCCCCCACATTACTATTCTCATTGCCCCCACATTACATTTCTCAGCTCCCCCACATCACAGTTCTCAGCCCCCCCACTTTAATGTCCTCATCTCCCCCACTTTAATGTCCCCATCTCCCCCACTTTAATGTCCCCATCTCCCCCACCCCATCTCCCCCACTTTAATGTCCCCATCTCCCCCACTTTAATGTCCCCATCTCCCCCACTTTAATGTCCCCATCTCCCCCTGTCTCTCCCCACTTTAATGTCCCCATCTCCCCCACTTTAATGTCCCCATCTCCCCCACTTTAATGTCCCCATCTCCCCCCACTGTAATGTCCCCATCTCCCCCCACTGTAATATCCACATCTCCCCCCACTGTAATATCCACATCTCCCCCATACATCACTTTCCACTCAGCCCCCCCACCCTGATGTCATCAGCCCACCACACATCACAGCCCTCAACAACTCCACTTTAATGTCCTCATACGAGTCAGCACACACTTTCCTCTTTTCAGACTAGTGTCCGTCCTCATTCCCTGTAACTTCGCCCCCTCCCTCACTTACATTGCACAGACCAAAGATCAGAGGGAGGCACTGCATGTCTCGGATGGAGGGCGGGTGTTTCAAGATGGTGATTGGTTACCAAGACCGCTCTTCATCCTAGCAGCCAATCACCTGCTTGTTGACCTCCGGCAGCTCCGCCCTCCATCCAGAACTGTCCCAACTCCCGCTGTCTGCTCTGTGTGAGGATCAAAGAGACGAGAGGGGGAAGAAAAGGCTGCCAAATGGCAGTACCGCGGTGGGCCACATAGGAGAGTCAGGCGGTCCGCATTTGGCCCACCATTTAGTGATGCCCGGTCTATCACATAAAATCCCAATAAAATACATTTATATCTTTGGTTGTAACATGACAAAATTTGGAAAATTTCAAGCGTTATGAATACTTTGTCAAGACCCTGTAGGTTTCTTCAATTGGCTGATGACAAAGCTTTGATGACTGTAAAAATGTATAGATGATATGGTGACACGATAAAACCTTGTTGTGTCCTGTCATGCGATCGCTCATCACCTCGCCATGTAACAATACAGTTTAGTCACCCGAGCATTCAATTTTCACTATAATGAAGCGTCTCTGGCATTAGAAAATTCTGCGCCTTGCCTTAGTGACAAGTTACTTAGAAGTGAAATTCATTTCTTTGCCTCGGTTAACTAAGAGGGGAAAATGCTCCATTTTGAGGAAATTGTGTAAAATCCTCCTCCAGGCCACTGACAAAAGGCACCGTGGAATGAATTGCATTTTCTCAGATGTCCTCGGGGTTGAACACAAAGACTCCAGAGGATTTGGCCGCGTTCCCTCCATTGAAAGGCGCTGACGTCTCTGCTGCGTTCCTCCTTTCTGCCTCCTCAGCACGCCGCTTTCCTCTGACAGATGTAAATTTTTTTCATTTTTCTCTCCTTGATGGTGGTGAATATGATTTGCAGTTTTTGTCCATTTTTATTGCAAATGAAACAGAGTTCAGATTGTTTAGGCCGCTCATCCGCTTTTGGATCGCTGCCACGTGCTAATGCAAGCCCCCGACTGTGCGCCCGTCATACAATTGCACGCCGATTCACAAGACTTGTTAAATAGTCTGGCTGGGGAGGCTTCAAAGATCATCAACCTCCAAAGTACCAGGAAAAGAGGCTTTTGTTGAATTTTTTTTTTTCTACAACCATTTTTGTTCTGAAAACGCTAAAAAATATATATATTTTTTTTTGCACAATTTATTTCTTCTGAGAAGATTGCACAGAAAATGTTTTTATGAGAAATTAGAGAAGGAAAAAGAAAAAAGAAGAAGATAAACCTATTGCATATGTTATGTAAGTGGAAACCTTGTTACAGCATTATATAAAATATATATATAGAGAGAGAGATGGATATATATATCTCTATCAGTACATAAGGTACAAAATATGCAAATATCCTCTGAGAGCTCTTCTGTGTGCGTACAATCTGAATGCACAACCGAATATAAACCCACAGGCAGAGTGTAAGCTCCTCTGGTGCAGAGACTGATGTAAATGGTTCACTTTTTTCCTGTACAACACTATGGAATATGTCAGAGCTATATAAAAGTATAATTATATTAATACTGTGGGCATAAGAGTGTAAGCCTCTCCGGTGTAGAAACTGATGTAAATGCTTCAATGTTCTCTGTACAGCACTATGGAAATAGCTATATAAAAGTATAATAATTGTGTGACTGTGGTGGGACATTAGAGTGCAAGCTCCTCTGGTGCAGAGACTGTTGTGTCTGGCTCAGTGTTCTCTGTACAGCACTGTGGTATATGTCGGAGCTGTATAAGTGTATGACGTTTTAAAATTGAAACATTAATTGTAGCTTGCAGGTTTTCATTATGGTGTGTGGTGGCGATATAAAGAAGGAAGTAGGTTTTTTTTTTTTTTTGTTCATCACGTGCCGTGAAGACTAAAGCTGGCCATAGACGGTTCGAATCTCAGCTGGTTCAGCAGAAAGTGGCGGAGATTCGAACCATCTATGGGCAGGCTGAATGTACCCAAGTCGATTGAGGCCGGGTTCACATGGGTGCAAACTACGCATTGCTGTGCAGATCACGTGTGACGCAAACTGGCTGAAATTGCATCACATTCGCACCAAAATGGAGCAGCACCTCGTTTTTGGTCCACATTGGAGTCACATCGGTGTTCAAACGCATGAGATCCAATTCCTCCACTATTTCACAGTTCTCACTGCGAACCGATCTGGGGGTGTCATTAACTTTCTTGACACCCCGCAGCGGTTCGCAGAGGGCAGTGTGAACTGCCTGCGAGTAACATGCGATGTGGGAACTTGCACAGGAATTGCGCTGGTTCCCACA
This sequence comes from Rana kukunoris, assembly GCA_029574335.1. NCBI lineage: Eukaryota > Metazoa > Chordata > Amphibia > Anura > Ranidae > Rana > Rana kukunoris. The sequence continues at coordinate 26,556,149 of CM056056.1, read as the reverse complement.
TCGCCTATGTGTGAACCCAGCCTGATAGACAACCAGCATGCCAGATTTTTACATGCAGATGAAAATATAAAAACTGCCCTCAGAGACTGCATGTGGCAGCTGTCGCTTCACTAGATATATAGTGCAAACGACTTGCATACAAAAATTTGTGCAACGCTCAAATATATGTCAAAAGATGGAAAAAAAAAAGGACCTATGTCCCACAAATATAATGGCCACCTGGACTGGCAGAAGGTCCCAACGGACTTGTGATGATTAAAATATTGAATGTATGAACCAATGAAATGGTATCATAAACAAAAAAAATACACATAATACAAAAGTTGAAAAATTTGTGCCTAAAAATGAAATGTCACTCAAAATTCATAAATGAATCAACATTCAGTGTATAATAGTCCACTATAGGAAATGATTTCCATGAGTTGAGTGAAGGTCACCCGTGAAAGGACACAGAAACGTCTTCCCTCGGTGTGTGGTCCGTCACCATACAGGAAGATTGGCACACTTACCAGAAGGTGTGGACTCATATGCTGTGTATTAGGGATCACCTCCACAATATCCCGACCTATCAGATGGTATGGGAATCACCCCGTCCAAGGCTGGATGGAAAGGCTCCACTTTCAAAAGCCAGGCTTCCAGTATAAGGTAGAGCACCTCAAAATCGGAAGGCAGTTCTTGAACATACGTGTAGGAAACAAACAGCCACAGTCTGACGGCACGGCTCTGGAGTTTTACACTATGTGTGGCTGTTTGTTTCCTACATGTATGTTCAAGAACTGCCTTCTGATTTTGAGGTGCTCTACCTTATACTGGAAGCCTGGCTTTTCAAAGTGGATCCTTTCCATCCAGCCTTGGACGGGGCGATTCCCATACCATCTGATAGTGTCGGGATATTGTTGAGGTGATCCCTAATACACAGCATATGAGTCCACACCTTCTGGTAAGTGTGCCAATCTTCCTGTATGGTGACGGACCACACACCGAGGGAAGACGTTTCTGTGTCCTTTCACGGGTGACCTTCACGCAACTCATGGAAATCATTTCCTATAGTGGACTATTATACACTGAATGTTGATTCATTTATGAATTTTGGAGACATAATTTCATTTTTAGGCACAAATTTCTTTCACCTTATGTATTATGTGTATTTATTTTTGTTTATGATACCATTTCATTGGTTCATACATTCAATATTTTGATCATCACACGTTCCGTTGGGACCTTTTGCCACTTTGGGTGGCTATTGTATGCCTAGGTCTTTTTTTTTTTTTTCATCTTTTCACATTTATTTGGGCGCTGCACTCATTTTTGTATTTATAGGGGCTGTAAAGGTACCATTTTGTTTTTTTCCTATATAGCTTCCTTTACCATAGTGCAGTCCTCCTTCACTTACCTCATCCTTCCATTTTGCTTTTAAATGTCCTTATTTCTTCTGAGAAATCCTCACTTCCTGTCTGTAACTTCACACTGTAATGCGAGGCTTTCTCCCTGGTGTGGAGTGTCGTGCTCACCCCCTCCCTTGGACTACAGGAGAGTCAGGACACTCTCTACGTTGCAGATAGAGGAAGGAGCTGTGTGTTAGTGGGCGTATTGACTCTCCTGTAGTCCAAGGGAGGGGGGTGAGCACAACACTCCACACCAGGGAGAAAGTCTTACATTACTGTGTGGAGTTACAGACAGAAGAACAGGAAGTGAGGATTTCTCAGAAGAAATGAGGACATTTAAAAGCAAAATGGAAGGATGAGGTAAGTGAAGGAGGACTGCACTAAGGTAAAGGAAGCTATTTAGGGAAAAAAATTGCACCTTTACAACCCCTTTAAGATTTTTACATGCAATTATTGCCAGTGGCTATAGCTGCTAGCAATAATCATAGCTCCCCATGCCCCCAACCCTCCCCTCCCTGGAGAACAGAATAGCTCCATGGGAGGGATGAACACTGACTGTGTTGATGGGGAAATCTAGAGTTTTTGTGGGCATCATGTATGGCCTGCCTTATTTCTCAGCAGACGCAGGCGATTATCTTTATGTGACGTTTGCATCTTGTACGGGGGGGGGGGGGGGGGTGTCTCGTTGCAGATTTTAGGTCTGTGAATGCAGATGGGTGTATAAGTGGGTTAATGATTGTGAAGTGGTCTTGTGTTTTCTGCCTCATTCACAGAACTGATGAGTTTTCCTCTGTTTTCAGGTCTGCGGAGGCCCTGCGGAGCTCTATAGAGAAGGCAGACCCTACAGGAAGCACATCGGGTATTGCACTGAGGGCTGCGCAAAACGGCGACACCGGACCCATTAATGGTGAAAAACTGGCCAACCCGCGGGGGAAGGACGAGGACAGTTCTAATTGCTAGTAAGGACAATAAACGTCGGAAATTCTGTCTACTTTCTCCTTGTCCACCTCAGGAAGGTGACATCACCCCTTTCACCTGGTGCCTGAACCGTGCGACGCCTGGGGCCTGTCACCGCACACGCACAATGTACTGCACAACTACCTGCACTGCACCTTTGACACCCGGCACCAACTTTTCTATGTCTGGTATCTGGAAGCACAGAGTGTGGTGATTTGATTTGTTGTGACGCCTTGTTCATCTCAGTTTCTGGGTCTGTTCATTACACCCCCTGACAGATTCACAAATACTCTGCTAGGTCTGACATAATATTAATGGAGGCTCATTATTGTACAGCGGAACAGGTTAGTCCAGTCTGCCACCAATCCTGATTGGGCCCCAGAGAAATGACTGCACATGGTGGGGAGGAGTAAATGGGATACAGGGTTTCCCAGAATGCAATGCACAATAGCCAATAAGGCCCTTCCATCCTTGGCCGGGTCAGTCTTCTATGTCTGGTTCGCTGATCGCCGCCATTAGTATTTGTCGGATCTGACGGTGCTTTTGTGAGTTTGGCTGCTTGTCGCTTTCTTAATCTTTATTGATGGAGATAAAGGGCTGAAATGTCATTTTACATCGAGAGAGCCGTGTTTTATGGTGACAGCGTCTCTCGTCATGTGACATGGGGTGGGGTGTCAGTTACCCCGATCACATCATGTCATTCTGCTGAGTGAGTGGCACCGGAGGGTTCCATAGACGGGACAGATATTCAGGATTTCACTGTGTGTCATTTACTGCCATTCTCTACATGAAAATCGTAAGATTCCTTTTTGTTTGTGTGATGAAAGAGACCGCCTGCAACACGCTGCTGTGAGATCTGAAAAAACTGGCATTTACCCAGAAGCCTCTTCTGCTCCCGGAGATGGTTTCTTGCTTACAAGATTATATATTTACATTCTGCTGTATAGTGCACTGCATGGATCTCATATAATGTACACTACATGATTGCAGCAACAAACCTCTTACCCCCCCTCCCCCTCCCCCAATGCTACATATCTGCACCGCACAGCAGTAATACCCCTCACTAAATCCTCTCATATAGTCCTGGATTTAGTTGCATTGCATGGTTAGTTACTATACATTGTGATGGATACAGAGGACAGTGAGAGCCGTCTGCCTCGGGAAATGCTGAACACAACTTCGTCCTCCTCGCTACAAGTCAATGTACCAGAAATCTTCCTCTTCATACTACACAAGTCCATCATACAGATACCCCACATCCTCATCTCCACACTACAGGTACCCCACATCCTCATCTCCACACTACACGAGTCCATCATACAGGTACTCTACATCCTCATCTCCACACTACACGAGTCCATCATACAGGTACTCTACATCCTCATCTCCACACTACACGAGTCCATCATACAGGTACTCTACATCCTCATCTCCACACTACAGGTACCCCACATCCTCATCTCCACACTACACGAGTCCATCATACAGATACTCTACATCCTCATCTCCACACTACAGGTACTCTACATCCTCATCTCCACACTACACGAGTCCATCATACAGGTACTCTACATCCTCATCTCCACACTACAGGTATCCCACATCCTCATCTCCACACTACACGAGTCCATCATACAGGTACTCTACATCCTCATCTCCACACTACAGGTATCCCACATCCTCATCTCCACACTACACGAGTCCATCATACAGGTACTCTACATCCTCATCTCCACACTACAGGTATCCCACATCCTCATCTCCACACTACACGAGTCCATCATACAGGTACTCTACATCCTCATCTCCACACTACAGGTATCCCACATCCTCATCTCCACACTACACGAGTCCATCATACAAGTATCCCACATCCTCATCTCTGCACTACATAGAGGGAATTCACATCTTCATCTTCCACACCCCTTGAGTCTGACATATAGGGAATACGATATGTTTGCAGTTTCAGATCATTTCTCCATCATCCATTGAGGGACACTGAAGTTTAGGAACAGTTGGGTTATACTGGTGACTACAGGAGGTTGATACAATGGCAAACCGAAACGTTGTAAAGCAGCTCCTATATAATTTGTCCACAGTTTTGTTTGCTGGTGTCCTAAGATGTTAGACATCTATTCTCCAACTCATTTTTTACTATGCTTTACCTGAATATTTTTCTTCTGGGACTCCAAGTAAGATCCCTTCACTGATGCTTGAGCTGGTGGTCTTTGTAGCTTTGGAGGCTGTACTAGGACCCTGCTGTACCGGACATGTGCAACTAGCCTGGAATGTTAACTTCAGGCACTGGACTCTGCATTTAGCTAAAGGATAAGTTCACATTTTTCCAAAAAATAATAAATGCACATTTAATTTCCAAGTAAAAAAAAAAAAAGTACATTTATTATTTTTTGTTGCAGGAGCCTGTAAAGCATTGCAGCAGTGATCAGCAGATTGATGCCATGCAGGACTCCTGCAGACTTGAAAACTCAATGAACTACCACAGCGCTCACAGCATCCAGGTAGTTAATTGAGAACTACAAGTCGAGAGCCGCCAAGGCTGTTGGGACTTGTAGTTTTCCATTCACATAACACTGTGAATGAGTGACGTGATTGGAGCCCCGCACAGCTGAGTTTTTTTTTTTTTTTTTTACAGCAGGGGGAGAAGATCCCTACTAGCTGTCAGAGCAAGGGATGGCTGTAACATGTTATGAAAGGTGAACTTATCCTTTATAAAACCACAGAATGCTTTCTGAGCCCAGACCTGACCCTGTCTCTGAAAACTCACTTGGGGGCTTGTTCAGATGTGCGGCCAAGGGGAGGTAAAAAGGAGTTGGTTGAGCCGCAATCTTGTTGCTCTCTGACCACCCACCTGAACAAGAACATACAGCCATTTAAAGTCATTTCCCGCAGGGACATCAGCCTGTCCCACATCTCTGGAAATACGGGATGGAAGTTCACTGATCTAATGCAATGCGCCGCGCGCCTCATCCCAGCAGGGTGATTGCAGGCCACGTGTTTCACTCTATACACTGGATTATTGTATGTTTGTGTCATTAGTGTTGTGTGACCGTAAACTGCACTGTCCCATATGACAAGTGCGCTCCAAGCATTCCTCTTTCCACAGCGTTCAGTGTGTGTGAATATTGTTGATTGTTTAGCGATGATGATTTTGTGGATGATACTACATCTGTTCCATTCACATGGATTTGGTGCTTGTGATTTGACAATTAAAGTCGGAATGATCAATCTGCTTCGGCTCTCATTCTATGCAGTTATATGTATTGGTAGAGCGCTGTGCCAAGTCCAGTCTACAGGCTGATTGGTTCCGAGGAGGTGGGCCATGCTTCCTGTACACAGTGATGTAACCCAGAATTGTCTGCACTCAGTCTGACTGGTTGCAGTGAACATGTGTCTGATTGGGTGGGAAGTCAGACGCCGCCAATGACATCATTTCCTTTGTGTGGCATTTGATATGTCTGGTGTCAGATGGTCCTGTGCGGGTTAGTGCCTTGTCTGTGTGCCAGTGTGTTGTGTCATGTGTCTGCATGTTGTGTGTGTGTGTGTGTCATGTCTGCGTGTTGTGGTATGTGTGTGTCATGTGTCTGCGTGCTAGTGTGTTGTGTGTGTCATGTGTCTGCGTGTTGAGGTACTTACGTGTGTGTGTGTGTTGTGTGTTGTTTCATGTGTCTGCGTGCCGGTGTGTTGTGGTATGTGTCATGTGTCTGCGTGCCGGTGTGTTGTGGTATGTGTCATGTGCTTGTGTCTGCATGTTGTGGTACACACGTGTGTGTGTGTGTGTGTCATGTGTCTGCATGCCGGTGTGTTGTGGTATGTGTCATGTGTGCGTGTCTGCATGTTGTGGTACGTGTGTGTGTGTGTCATGTGTCTGCGTGCCGGAGTGTTGTGTTGTATATGTGTCATGTGTCTGGGTATGTGTGCGTGTCATGTGTCTGCCTGCTGGTGTGCTGTGCCGCGTGTCTGCGTGTTGTGGTATGTGTGTGTGTGTGTGTCATGTGCCGGGATGTTGTCATGTCTGCACGTTGTGTCATGTGTGTGCCAGTGTATTGTCATATGTAAGTGCTGGTGTATTTGTTACTATGTAAGAGGAGATACCCCCATTTGTGTTACATAAGAGAATGTCTTCACCTTGAAGTTCCCGGAGTTGTCACCCCCATCCTACAGCATCCTCCCATCTCCATCTCCCTGTGCAGAGGAAGCACACCTCTCTGCTGGAGGACACAGTCATGGCTGGAAGGGCTCCGTTTCCTGCAAGGCCAAAACAATCCCAGGCAATCCTGAGAGTGGAGGACTCCTTTAATGATAAAGTATTTCCTGTGAAGTGGAGGATTGTTACACACAGGTAGGTGACTGTGGTAAGTGCTCTTGGTTATATATAAACTAGGAGTTGTGAGTTTGCTCTTGTATGCTACAAAGCGCAGGCTGTTCACAGGGAACTGGGGGGAGATTTATTGAGGGGCCCCTCACACACACACACTAGGCCAGTGATGGGGAACCTTGGCACCCCCGATGTTTTAGAACTACATTTCCCATGGTGCTCATGCACTCTGCAGTGTACTGGAGCATCATGGGAAATGTAGTTTCAAAACATCTGGGGTGCCAAGGTTCCCCATCACTGCTCTAGGGAGACAGACATAGCCAAGGAGGAGGATATATACTCCAATTGGGGGTCAGATACAGATGACCTTTATTTTTCACCTGGTGCTTTCAACAGACCCAGCTGTCCAACAAACTAGGCCGTCAGAAGGTTGAGACAAACCATTTACTACTGACAGGGGTGCTTGCAATGGTCAGCTTCTATTAATTGAAAACTTTTATCCCAAACCGCTGTTACTGCTTAAAGGGGTAATTCCCCCAAAAACCTTTTTTTACCATTGATTGAGGCTCGTTATGTCAAGGGGAATCGGGTGTTTTTTTATTAGAAACAAAGCAATACTTACCGTTTTACAGATGCATCGTCTCCGTCGCTTCCGGGTATGATCGTCTGGTCTGGGCGTGCCTATTTGATTGACAGGCTTCCGACGGTCGCATACATCGCGTCACGAGTAGCCGAAAGAAGCCGAGCGACGGTGCGGCTCTATACTGCGCCTGCGCACCGTCGTTCGGCTACTTTCGGAAAATCGTGACGCGATGTATGCGACCTCGGAAGCCTGTCAATCAAATAGGCACGCCTATAGTCGGAGCCCATACCCGGAAGCGTCGGAGACGATGCATCTCTAAAACGGTAAGTACTGCTTCATTTCTAAAAAAAAAAAAACCTGATTCCCCTTGACAAAACGAGCCTCAATCAATGTTAAAAAAAAGGTTTTTGGGGGAACTACCCCTTTAAGTGGTGTTAGCTGGAGTTTATGTTTATTTTGTTAGTCAAGTCTGTCTAAATCTGCTAGTGCATCTGAGGCAGGACATACGTTATGCATTTGTTTTTCTTTAACTGATTTTTTTTTTTTATCTTAATAGCTTCCTTTACCTTAATGCAGTGCTGTTTTCATGTCCTCATTGTTGGTTTTTGCTCTCAAGTTGCTGTAATTCTTCTATGATCTCCACACTTTCTGGTTGTTTTTTTCCTGATGACCACAGTACTGGGAGCTTTCTCTCTGTGGCCACTAATCAAGGAGGTGTGATTACTGCCTCAGCACCAATCACTTTTGTTTTACAAACCATCACTGTCCTGTATTGGCTCTGTACATCAGAGAAGCAGGAAACAGCATGCAAAAACAAAACTAAACTGTAGGTACATTATATGATTAATCGTTTTTAAAAGGAATCAGTTAACTAATATGTCTCTATACCCTGTAAACAGCCAAAAAAATGTTTTCCTTTACAACTCCTTTATCCACTGCTTGAAGGGAAGAAGATTCCTTCATTCTCACATCTACATAGTCAGTGTTGATGGGGGAATCCCTCCCACTCAAGGGTGGACTGACCATTGAGTAACTCGGGCACTGCCCAATGGCCCCATGCCACTAGGGGGCCCCATCAGGGTTGCCAGGCTCATTAAACCCAGGGACAGTATGTAAAAATCTGTGTTTTTTTACATCTGTCCCTGATATGTCCAAAACCTACATGCTTTTGATGTGAAAATCCTGAGATTTTAGCTGCCCCGCCTCTGTACTGGCTCCTGGCTTGGTGACCATCTGTAAGCCCGGGGGCCCCATAATCTTCTATTGCCCGGGGGCCCCATAATACTTCTATTGCCCGGGGGCCCCATGATCTTCTATTGCCCGGGGGCCCCATGAGTTGTCAGTCCGCCCCTGCTCCCACTGCACTATTGTATTCTGACAGAGGGAGGGTTCCCAGCCATCAGAATACAACGATCACATCTGCAGGCTATAGCCAGCAGCAGTGATCGTACGAAAAACACCCAACAGGCTGGTTGTATTGAAGTTTATCGATAGATCAACTTTAGTACAATCAGCCTGCTGACAGGTGGATGGAAAATTCAGCTGCTTCCTGTTAAGCTGGCCATTGACCGGTTCAATACCAGCCCTCTCTCTAGACTGGCAGTGCTGCTGTCTCTGTTGTTCCATCATGGAGTGGAGACACCCTAAGACAGGAAGTGTGTTATGGCCATCTCACCAGATAAAAAAATAAGACTAATGCAGACACCACATTAAGGATTGGTAAGCTGTAATATATTACATATGGGTTTAGATACATTCTAATTTGACACACCGCTGTGTAATATTAGGAATGTTCTTAATCATTTGCTGCGATCAAATCTGGTCACTCTGAAATGCACTATGTTGTCAAAAGTATTGGGACGCCTGCCTTTCACACATTAAATTTAATGGCATCCCAGTCTTAGGCCACATACACACCATTAAATAAATCCGATCAAATCGGTCTGACAGACCGATTGGATTTGTCTGCTGGGATATATTGGTGTACACACGATCAAACCAAAATCCCTGCCGGCAGACAGCGCGGTGACGTTGAAGCCGCCACGTCACCAGGAAGTAAAACACTTCCGCGCATGCATGGAATCCATTTGACGCATGTGCGGGCAGATATGTCTGCTGGTTAGCGTACTAACCAGCAGACATGTCGGACGGACGGGTTCCCAGCCGACAGATTTTAAAGCATGCTTTAAAATTTGTCTGCTGAAAAAAACTGTCTGCTCGCCCGTACACATGATCGGATTTATCTGCTGAAACGATCCGTCGGACCATTTCCAGCAAATAAATTCGATCGTGTGTACGCGGCCTTAGTCTTTAGGGTTTAATATTGAGTTGGCCCAACCTTTCTGGGAAGGCTGTTTACAAGGTTTAGGAGTGTGTTTATGGGAATGTTTGACCATTTTTCCAGAAGTGCAGTTGTGAGGTCAGGCACTGATGTTGGACGAGAAGGTCTGGCTTGCTGTCTCCGCTCTAATTCCTCCCAAAGGTCTTCTATCGGGTCAAGGTCAGGACTCTGTGCAGGACAGTCAAATTCCTCCACCCCAAACTCTCTCATCCATGTCTTTATGGATCTTGCTTTGTACACTGGTGCCCAGTCATGTTGGAACAGGAAGGGGCCGTCCCCAAACTGTTCCCACAAAGTTGGGAGCATGAAATCATCCAAAATGTCTTGGTATGCTGACGCCTTAAGAGTTCCCTTCACTGGAACTAAGGGGCCAAGCCCAACCCATGAGAAACATCCCCACACTATAATCCCCCTCCACCAAATGATTTGGCACAGTGCACAAGCAAGGTCCATAAAGACATGGATAAGCGAGTTTGGGGTGGAGGAACTTGATTGGCCTGCACCTCAGCCTGTTAAGAACACCTTTTGGGATTAATTAGAGTGGAGACTGAGAGCCAGGCCTTCTCATCCAACATCAGTGACTGACCTTACAAATGTGCATCTGGAAGAATGGTGAAACATTCCCATAGACACACTCCTAAACCTTGTAGACGGCCTTCCCAGAAGAGTTGAAACTGTTATAGCTGCAAAGGGTGGGACGACCCAACATTGAACCCTATGGATGGCAATAAAGTGCATGTGTGTGTGTAAAGGCAGGTGTCCCAATACTTTCTGACAATCTCATGTATTATCACTGCTCTGGAGGCCCGCCGTCCAATCATATTGTTCTCTTTCACTTTTCAGTACCTTTTATTGGTGCAGTGAGAGGCAGGAAGGTTTTGTGCTGCGTCTTCATGTGCGTTTGGCATTGAGACAGAATTCAATATTCTATTTTTATTGTTTATACAGTGTGATCCTGACATGCTCCTCAAGGGGGGGGGGGTCACGTTGCTGGCCTGGTGTCCTCTGAATTCTGAGATTCGCTCCAGATCACAGGGAAGTCAAATGCAGAGTACGAGTCTGGAGAGAGAGAGAAATACAGACAATAAACCAGCAGAATTCCTTTTCAACTATAACCAATAAAATAAAAATCTGCATCCCTCCTCATATTCTCTTGGCTGGCAATGGAGGATTGTTCCAGCTCTTAGCCTAGATTCACACTACTACAATGCGATGCGAATTTGATGCGTTTTGTGGTCCCGTGTGAGTTGCGAATTTGATCCGTTTTGTGGTCCCGTGTGAGGTGCGAATTTGATCTGTTTTGTGGTCCCGTGTGAGGTGCGAATTTGATGCGTTTTGTGGTCCCGTGTGAGGTGCGAATTTGATGCGTTTTGTGGTCCCGTGTGAGGTGCGAATTTGATGCGTTTTGTGGTCCCGTGCGAGGTGCGAATTTGATCCGTTTTGTGGTCCCGTGTGAGGTGCGAATTTGATGCGTTTTGTGGTCCCGTGTGAGGTGCGAATTTGATGCGTTTTGTGGTCCCGTGTGAGGTGCGAATTTGATGCGTTTTGTGGTCCCGTGCGAGGTGCGAATTTGATGCGTTTTGTGGTCCCGTGTGAGGTGCGAATTTGATGCGTTTTGTGGTCCCGTGTGAGGTGCGAATTTGATGCGTTTTGTGGTCCCGTGTGAGGTGCGAATTTGATGCGTTTTGTGGTCCCGTGTGAGGTGCGAATTTGATGCGTTTTGTGGTCCCGTGCGAGGTGCGAATTTGATCCGTTTTGTGGTCCCGTGCGAGGTGCGAATTTGATCCGTTTGTGGTCCCGTGTGAGGTGCGAATTTGATCCGTTTTGTGGTCCCGTGTGAGGTGCGAATTTGATCCGTTTTGTGGTCCCGTGCGAGGTGCGAATTTGATCCGTTTGGGGTCCCGTGTGAGGTGCGAATTTGATCCGTTTGGGGTCCCGTGTGAGGTGCGAATTTGATCCGTTTGGGGTCCCGTGTGAGGTGCGAATTTGATCCGTTTTCTGGTCCCGTGTGAGGTGCGAATTTGATCCATTTGGGGTCCCGTGTGAGGTGCGAATTTGATCCGTTTGGGGTCCCGTGTGAGGTGCGAATTTGATCCGTTTGGGGTCCCGTGTGAGGTGCGAATTTGATCCGTTTGGGGTCCCGTGTGAGGTGCGAATTTGATCCGTTTGGGGTCCCGTGTGAGGTGCGAATTTGATCCGTTCTGTGGGTCCCGTGTGAGGTGCGAATTCGCCTTGCATTTTGAGGTGGGCAGGTGCAAATTTACTGTGAAGTTCAGGAGGCAGACCGTGAACAATGTGCTGAGAGTTTCCTGCAAATCCAATTGAAGCCTATAAAGACAAGATTCGCACTGCACCATAGGACTTCGCATCGCACATGCACAGGACCCTTTTTGTTCCTCTCATCAAATTTGCAAGGTATAGATGTGAACCAAAGCCATGGAATACTATGCTTTTTACATGACCTGCCAATCTCTGTGTTTCTAAACGCATTGAACCCGCTGTAAGATTCACATTAGAATCGAGAGAATTTTTAGTATAATTTTTGCTGAAAACAGACACGGGGTGGAAATATTTTGTCTCCGTATATGAGAAAGGTGAACCCTCTGTGACAAGCGGGTAGTGACTGTTGTGTAGACACAATCAGACTATTTCCTGATGGTCTCCCACTGACTATCCTGTGTGCAAAGGGCACAGAGAAATGGACTTTTTATTACCCAGCATCCCACGCTGCGCCAGCTCCTCCTCTATGGCCAGTAGACGGTTATACATGGCTGTCCTCTCTCCTCGGAGGAGACCTCCCAACTTGATGAACTGTGAACCAATCGCCACGCTCTGCAGAGATAAGAGAACGACACTTGAAGGGACCAAGTACATTTCTGTTTTAATGTTCTTTTTAGAAAAACAAGCAAGATTAAATAAAAACAAAGATCATATAATGAAGCAGCATGTAAAGGGGAAACATACAAGGCTGGGTACGAACTGATGAGGACCACAGCACCTCGATCAGAACTGCCGTGGGTAAAGTTTATGGAAGACATCTTTCTATACTACTAGACCTTTCTAGTAATATAAACGCAGGAGGTTGTGTTACACCATCTGGTTAACCCCTCGATGACGCAGATATACATATGAAAGATCATGGACTTGGGAATCTAGCATAAACTTAATCCTGATTAACAGTATTAGTGGCAATAATGCCCCTTACCCAAATTGTGCGATAATTAAGGCACTTGCAACTATCACCATTGTAACTATGCCATATGGAAAATCAAATTCCCCAAAATATGCTGGGTTACAAAAAAGGAGCTACATACACTCAATGCCAGGTTTGGCTAAGAACGGTGAACGGATAAGAAGGAAAGAGGAAAATCCATCCTGGAGCCTCACACTAGTCCACTTAAAGGGGTTGTAGAGGTTCCTTTTTTTCACCTTAATGCATCCTATGCATTAAGGTGAAAAAACATCTGACGATGACCGGCCTCCTGTTTTACTTACCTGAGCCCTTGAAAGTCACACGCTGCATTTTTGCCCAGGGTTCTCCACTCTTGACTGGATAGATTGATTGCAGCACAGCCATTGGCTCCCGCTGCTGTCAATCAATTCCAATGGCCTATGTCTACCACACAGCCAGAACAGAGAACTGTGTCCACCTCTGTACGTTTCTACAGCCTTTGGATAAAACACAACCAGACGTGAGAGAGCCACGTACCACATACTTCCCGTGTATAACACGCGGACATGTGAGAGCTGCATACACCTCTGCATTGTATACAGCCTATGTATAACACACAGACACAAGAGCATTGGTGTACACCTGAGTACTGTCTCCAGGGAAAAACCCAGTGAAGTTGGGATGACACAGACAGATGGGACTCATGCCATGGCAGTCAACTCCTCTTCCCAGAAATGTTCTGATCGTTGAGGGTGATGAGCAAAATGACCAGTTTATGAAATGTTCTGCTTGTTTGCCTGGAGAGCAGAACATTTGTAAAGCCACATTCCAGAACATTCTAGGGCACTTTAGATGCAGATGATTTTCTCTCTGCTCAGAAATCCCCCTACACATTGAGTTCCCCCCTACAGATACTCTGTATAGAACCATACCAGATCTGCCACGCTGCTCCCTGAACATTCTTCACGTGGACACCCTAGAACAATCACTCGTTTCTCTTCTGTAAAAACAAAAAGGAGCCATTAAAAATTGTACAGTTCATGGTCATGGAGCAAAAAAAAGTGGGGTGCTTTGTAAACTTTAATAGGCAGTAAGAGATGAGGACACGGGGGACACCAGAGGCCTTGTGTAGGAGATGGAGACATGGGGGGGACTTGAGTATGAAATAATGCCCTTGGTGTCCTCCATCTCATACTCAAGGCCCTTGGTGTCCTCCATCTCATACTCAAGGCCCTTGGTGTCCTCCATCTCATACTCAAGGCCCTTGGTGTCCTCTGAGTATGAGATAGAGCACACCAAGGACCTCGAGTATGAGGTAGAGCACACCAAGGGCCTCGAGTATGAGATAGAGCACACCAAGGGCCTCGAGTATGAGATAGAGCACACCAAGGGCCTCGAGTATGAGATAGAGCACACCAAGGGCCTCGAGTATGAGATAGAGCACACCAAGGGCCTCGAGTATGAGATAGAGCACACCAAGGGCCTCGAGTATGAGATAGAGCACACCAAGGGCCTCGAGTATGAGATAGAGCACACCAAGGGCCTCGAGTATGAGATGGGGACAGCAGGGGCTAGTTGTATGACTTGGGACAGGGAGGGACTCAGGTATAAGACTAGGCCTTGTATATGAAGTACTATTTTTCCTATTGTCGGACTGAACATTACATGTATGTCATTTATTATTTTTATATAAAATATAAAGCTGTGACATGTTTAACCACTTGAGATCTGCGCTATAGACAAAAGACGTCCACAGCGCGGCTCTCAAGTGCCGAGTGGACGTCTTTAGATGTCCTTTTAGTTGCATTACCCGCGCGCAGCGGTTAAAGAATGTGTCGGCGCATCGCCGAGGATCCGCTGCGTGTACCTGGTGGCCGTGATGTCCGCCAGGTACACAGCAGGGACAGGGAGCTCTGTGTGTAAACGTCCTATACGTCCACCGCAATATCGCAGGCCTGACAAAAAAAAAAAAAAATCTCAGATCGCCGCCATTACTAGTAAAAAATAAATTGTAAATCTATCCCCTATTTTGTAGGCGCTATAAATTTTGCGCAAACCAATCAATATACGCTTATTGTGATTTTTTTTTTTAACAAAAATATGTAGAAGAATATGTATCACCCTAAACCGAGAAAAAAAAAAATTGGATTATTATTATAACAAAAAGTAAAAAATATTGTGTTTTTTTTTTTTCCCCAAATGTTTATAGCGCAAAAAATAAAAATTGGGTACAGTGTTGTATGACCGCGCAATTGTCATTCAAAATGCGTCAGCGCTGAGAGCTGAAAATTGGTCTGGGCACGAAGGGGGTTTAAGTGCCCAGTAATGAAGTGGTTAAAGCAGAACTCCAGGCAAATGGAAATGTCCACTCTACCCCCAAATTTGACTTAAAACTTTACATACTGCCAGCCTGACTGTGTGTTGTGTTTATTTGTAAATAGGTGCAAGGCATCCACACAGAGATTAGGAGTAACCCAGATAACCATCCTAATGACCATGGTTCTGGTGCCTGGACTGTACATTAATTGATGTGTGTACAGTGTGCCCCCCCATCCCCACTTGGGTGTATAGTATGGTAAGGCTGAACAGAAATATAGAATTATACACTGATGACAAAATGAATGGAGCAAAAGAGCCTCTGCAGACTGACAACTGTCCATGCTCCATCATTCACCAATGAATGCCTTGCACTGTCTAAAGCAGGGGTCTCCATACTTTTCAAGCAAAGGGCCAGTTTACGGTCTTTCAGACCTCAGGGGGGCCGGATTCTGACCAGTCGGGGTAGAAAATGCCCCAGGGCCGAGCATCAGGGAGAATAAACATGGCCCCAGGAGGAGCAATAGTGCTCCATCATTGCTATTCGTCTAAGAAATGGTGCCCTATTGTTGGTGCCATTGGGAGAAATAGATTAAACATAGCTGCTGCCTCTACTATAGCCAGCCATCAGCAGGTAGGTGGCAAACTGCATAAAATAAAATATTGGGGGTAAGCGGAATTGCAATATGAAAAATAGGGGAACTAATGCGCAAACCAATAAGGTATGATATACTAAAAAAGTAGTAGCCACCTAAAAAGTGTTCACACACTGAAAGGTAGAACAATAAAAAAAGGGGGGTGAGGGGGTGCTTACTATAAAAATTATTTTAAATTATATATAATAGCGTGCATAAAACAACAAATAATTCAGGAGTGATAATTGCAAAACACACCCATAAATGACTCTTCATAAAGGTAAAATAAAAAGTGCAACAATCCAGTGCAGAAATCACCTGTGTAAAAAAATCATATATGTAATCCTGTGTATGCAAAACACATATAATAGAAAAAAACTATATAAAATTGTGCACTAGACAGTCTTTAGTGCAGAAAAAAACAATTCCAAAAAACATGCTCTCACCTTAATGCCGCGTACACACGATCATTTTTCAGCATGTAGAAAAAAAACGTTTTTCCAACTTCATCATTAAAACAACGTTGCCCGCACACCGTCGTTTTAAAAAAATGCTCTAGCAAAGCGCGGTGACGTACGACGGCACTATAAAGCTGAAGTTCCATTCGCCTTTGGGCTGCTTTGGCTGATTCTGTGTTAGTAAAAGACGATTCGCGCTTTCCTGTCTGTTACAGCGTGATGAATGTGTTACTCCATTATGAACGGTAGTTTTACCAGAACGAGCGCTCCCGTCTCATAACTTGCTTCTGAGCATGCGCAGGTTTAAAACGTCGTTTTAGCTCACACACAGTCATTTTTTACAACACAAAAAACAACATTGTTTAAAACCACGTTAAAAAATACAGCTCAAAATGTTCAATTTTTTTTTCAAAACCTGAAAAATGATGCGAAGCCCACACACGATCATTTTAAATGACGTTTTTTCATGCTGAAAAATGATCGTGTGTACGCGGCATAAAAGTCTTACCCAGGAGGTGTGACCAGAGGGAGAAAGTGAGCAGGGATCGTTTTTTATGCACAATTTTATATAGTTTTTTTCTAGTGTATGTGTTTTACACAGGATTACATATATCATTTTTTACACGGGTGATTTCTGCACTGGATTGTTGCACTTTTTAATTTATTTTTTTCACAGTGTTATTTTATATCATTTCACCTTTATGAAGAGTCATTTATGGGTGTGTTTTGCAATTATCACTCCTGAATTATTTGATGTTTTATGCACGCTATTATATATAGTTTAAAATAATTTTTATAGTAAGTGCCCCCTCACCCCCCTTTTTTATTGGTAAGTGGAATTGGCGCTGCTGGTGTAAGGTATAATCCGGTGTATATACCAAAACACTTAAAAATAATCAGCAATGAGAAATCAGTAAAATGCTATGTGCACATACAAGAATGCATAATAAAATCAAAGTGCTATATTGTAACAATTATGTATTAATACCGGTATATCATATGCATACTTTAATTTAAAAAAAATAACTCCAATAACTGATATAGACAAACATAAGTTGTAGCTGTGGTAATTCAGCAATGTGCATGCAATTATCTCTGTGGGTTGCAGTTTCTTCTGGTTGTCTATTACCAGACTGGACATATCTCATTTACTCTTCTCCCAACATAAGAATTCACTGCGTTCATAAAATTGTCACCAAATTAATAGGTGACCCTTCTTTGCCCCCAACTGACCCGATACTTAAATCTCTTCTGAAGCCCCGTCCACATATATTTGTAGCATAAGGCAAAGGATGCGACAAAGGCTACAGCACTGTTAAAAGCATGCTAAATATGGCTGGCATATAGTATATCAAACTGGCGCGAGGGTTTTGGTCAGTGGCAATGTCTCCAATCCAATGATTTTCTTATTCCCCAAGTTAGTGATGGGGAACATTGACACCCCAGATGTTTTGGAACGACATTTCCCATGATGCTCAACTACACTGCAGAGGACATGAGCATCATGGGAAATGTAGTTCCAAAACATCTGGGGTGCCAAGGTTTACTATCCTAGGTTATCCATCTGAACATTTCTTTGCACCCGTCTTGAAAACAATGTGAGGTCACTTTTGTCTGCCGGAAACTATCCCTGAGGTCATGTGGCTATCCTAAAAATTTACACATGGGGCCAGATTCAGGTAGGAGAGCGGATCTTTATTCTGGCGTAACGTTCGTCATTTACGTTACTCCGCCGAAACTTTAGGAGAAAGTACTGTTATTCACGTAGCACTTGCTCCTAAAGTTGCGACGGCGTAGCAAAAATGAGCCGGCGGAATTAAAATTGGGCGGGTAGGGGGCGTGTAGTATTTAAACTAGGCGCGATCCCGCGGCAAACGTACTGCGCATGCGTCGGCTGTCAATGTATCCCAGTGCGCATGCTCCAAATTCTGTCTGTGTTTTCGTCGTCAACTACGTCAATCCCCATTCACGGACGAGTTACGCAAACGACGTGAAACTTTTTCAATTCAACGCGATCACGACGGCCATACGTAACTTAGGATACTCCACCTAGGGGGCATGTTTTTCTTAACGCCGCTTATCTCTTACGGAAACGTCGGAAAGTCACTGCGTCGGGCCCGCGTACGATCGTGAATTGCCGTATCTCGCCGATTTACATATTCTCGGCGTAAATCAGCGGGAACGCCCCGAGCGGCCATTTTAAAATTGCAGTTCCGATACGACAGCAAAATACAATTACGCCGCTTGTATCTGAACTCAATCCCGGCGTATCTTGTTTTCTGAATACAGAAAACAGATACGACGGCATAGGTTAGAAGTTACGCGGCTTATCTACAGATAAGCCGCGTAACTTCTACCTGAATCTGGCCCATGGAGTTTTATTGGAGGGTGATGATCTCTTGGGATTCAGTAATGTTACCCGACATTAAATACATTTCCACATCAGCGGATGGTCACTTCTCACCTTCCATCAGCCGGACCTTCGCCAGTAGGTCAGTAATTGTTGTGTGGTTGGTGTATTTGAGGACGGCTCCGGAAGTTCGGATGGGGTCACCACATGGCAAGCTGGGCTTGGTTCTTGATGCAACATCTGCGATTAGATAACATCTGGAGCCGACAGTTTTCCCCAGAGCCTCCCACTGTGCAACATCCTAGCCAAACAACACAGACACGTCTGAATACTCTGTACCTTCATCAGCCAACTTCACAAACCTCTGATATTTTCCGGAGGAGTGGAGGCCACAAAGAGGGGAAACTCCATATGAGGAAAAAGGGGACGGATAACACTTGTTATAAGAACAACAATGGGGTCATCTCCAGCAAACATCCTATAGATATCTGAAGGAAGTCTTCAGACAAAACATGTGGGGCGGAGTTTGTCAAATACTGATCTCACACGCTATTGGCACTAACCTTTTATGTATAGTATGCTGGCAATTTTTTAAAGGGGTGTTCCAGCCAAATGTAATGTTTATTAAAAGTCAGCAGCTACAAAAAGTGTAGCTGCTGGCTTTTAATAAACACTCACTTACCTTCTCCACGTTCCAGCGACGCGCCGACCGGGGCTCCACTCCTCTCCCCCCCTCCCCGGCCGGCGTCTTCATTCCGACTGTGGGCACCCAGCCGTGACAGCCTTTGGCTTCACGGCCGGGCACCCACTGCGCATGCGCGAGCCGTACTGCGCGCGGCCCACCGCTGATTGGACAGGCGATCGTCTAGGACCGGTCAGTGTCCTAAGCGATCGCCTACAGTGAGGGGCTGCTGTAGGCGATTAAGCTTAATCGCCTAACCAGCCCCTCGGAGGTAGTGGGACAGGAAGTCCCACTCCTCCTGAAGACCCCACTCCCCAATGTGGCATGTAAGGGGGTGTGGAGTGGATTAAGCGGAAGTTTAATTTTTGGATGGAACTCCGCTTTAAGTTTAAGATGATATTTGTACTATTGTAGTCGAGTTTACCAAAGTGACAGAAAACGATATTGTATATGGAAGACTACGTTTTACCTATGCAGCTTCCCAGTGGCATAAAATAATATGATCTTTGGACCGTCTGGCAGGGATGACCTTCGGTGTCTTTAATATAACAAGCATGTAATTACCTCATTTCCTATGGTGTCCAACCGTCTGATGAGGGCATGCTTGCACTCCAAGGTCGCTATGACGATCTATTTTGATTCTCAAGATGGTAAAGATTTAAGTTTTTTTTTTTTTTTTTTCAAAATTGTCGCTATTTTTTTGTTCATAGCACAAAAAATAAAAACGCAGAGGTGATCAAATACACCAAAAGAAAGCTCTATGTGGGGGAAAAAAAAGGCGTACATTTTGTTTGGGTACAACGCTGCACGACCACGCAATTGTCAGTTGCAGTGCCTTATCGCAAAAATGGCCTGGTCATTAACCACTTAAGACCTGGACCATTATGCAGGTTAAGGACCTTGCCCCTTTTTGCGATTGCGCACTGCGTCGTTTTAACTGATGATTACCAAACAAAACTGGTGTCCTTTTTTTCCAACAAATAGAGCTTTTTTTTGGTGTATTTGATCACCTCTGTGGTTTTTATTTTTTGCGCTATAAACAAAAATAGAGCGACAATTTTGAAAAAAAAATGCAATATTTTTGACTTTTCGCTATAATAAATATGCCCAAAAAAATATTATTTTTTTTTCCCTCAGTTTAGGCCGATACGTATTTTTCTACATATTTTTGGTGGAAAAAAAAAATCGCAATAAGCGTATATTGTTTGGTATAGCGTTTACAAAATAAGGGATAGTTTTAAGGCATTTTTATTAATAATTTATCAGCGTTTTTTTTCATGACTGCGACATTATGGCGGACACATCGGACACTTTTGACACCATTTTTGGGACCATTGTCATTTTCACAGCAAAAAGTGCTATAAAAATGCACTGATTACTGTGAAAAAGGACAATGGCAGTGAAGGGGTTAACCACTAGGGGGAGCGCTAAAGGGTTAAGTGTGCCCTAAGGGAGTGATTTTTACTGTAGGGGAGCGTGGCCGCAGAGAAGAACGGGCAAGGTTTGTTTACACTCACCTCTCCCCGTTCTTCAGCTCCTATGACCCGATCGCGGGACACCGGCGGCGATCGGGTCTGCGGGCATGATCACGGAGCTTCTGACCGGGTCGCGAGCACGCCGCCAACGGCTGAGCACTCAAAGGGCAACGTACCTGTTCCCAGCCGGATCATTCTGCCGACGTATATCGGCGTTAGGCGGTCCTTAAGTGGTTAAGCTTTGACAATAAAACCTGGAAGCGGATTGGTTTCTATGCAGCGTTCCACCAGATTTTGAACTCTCCAACTGTGTTGAATAATCCCCACTGTAACGCTCCTTCTGGATGCTGCTTTGTATTTAGACATAACTAGTGTGAACTCGTATTCAAACTCCATAACCATAGTTTTAGAAGAGGGTGTGTGACATGTTCCTATAGGCGCGATTGCCAGGGGTTCACAGACTTTTCCCTTAATATAGAGTTTGTTACATTGGGATGTTTATCTTGTAGGTTGATATACTTAAGAATAAAATTAAAGTGGTTCTAAAGGCATTCTATGCATTAAAGTAAAAACTTTCTGGCTGCAGCTCCACCCTCAGAGCCCTAATACTTACCTGAGCCCCATCTCGATCCAGCAGTCTGCACAAGAGCAGTGGCTTTTCCTGGTCTCTCGCCTCAATGGCTCCTGCTGCTCTCAATCACAGCCAGTAAGCCAACGAGGAGGGAGCTGTGCGGGGCCAAACAGTGCTATGTGTGTTAGGGTCGACCGATATATCAGCCGATGTTTTGCGTTTTTAAAGAAATCGGCATCGGCCGATTATTGTGTAAATTAGGCCGATTGTCTGGGACCTGAGGCAGGGGTGTGCTGGGTGGAAAATCCCTGCCGACCGTCTATTCTACACGGCTGCTTTCACAGCCGCTGTCTGCTAACTTTTTTTTTGCCCAGTGGAGGAAGTCGGCAGTGGCGGCCGCTGATTGGCTGTTACTCACCGCGAGGGGACGGAACGGAGCTGGGAGCGCTGATGAGGTGGCAGACTGGCAGTGGATGGCACTGAGGAGCTGTACTGTACTGAGGAGCTGTACTGTCGGGAGGGGGGCACTGAGGAGCTGTAATATGGGGGGGCACTAAGGAGCTGTACTGTCGGGAGGGGGGCACTGAGGAGCTGTACTGTCGAGAGAGGGGCACTGAGGAGCTGTACTGTACTGAGGAGCTGTACTGTCGGGAGAGGGGCACTGAGGAGCTGTACTGTCGGGAGAGGGGCACTGAGGAGCTGTACTGTCGGGAGAGGGGCACTGAGGAGCTGTACTGTCTGGGGGGGGGGCAATGGTGAGCTGTACTGTCTGGGGGGGCAATGGTGAGCTGCACTGGTGGGCACTAATGAGGTGGCATTGACAGGCGTTGAACTGGTGGGCACTGAGGTGACACCGATAGGCTCCACTGGTGGGCACTAATGTACACTGATAGGCTGCACTGCTGGGTATTGATGAGGTTTCACTGGTGGGCACTAATGGATACTGATGGGCTGTACCGGTGGGCACTGACAGGCTGCACTGATGGACACTGACAGGTACTAATAGGCTGCACCCCACCACTCAAACCTAAACAAAAACCTCCTGCCCACCCTAAACAAGAACCGCCTCTATACCCTAGATTCTTTGAGATGAAGAAAAAAAAAAAAAATCGGCCTAAAATATGGGCCGCAAAAATCGGCAACATATATCGGCCGCCCCGATTTCCAAATATCGGCATCGGCCAGAGAAAAACCCAATATCGGTCGACCTCGAATGTGTGTGTTAATAGTCACACAGCGTACCGCTCGGCAGCAAGCCTCTTTAAGTGCCCCCATAGCTAGAGGCTTGCTTTTGGGGGCACGAGCCAGGACTGCCGTCAGGGGAAAAGAAGAGGATCAGAGCTTCTCTGACCAAAACCATTGCACAGAGCAGGTAAAGTATGTTTGTTATTTCTTAATAGAAAATCTTTTCATTAAAATCACTTTCAGGATTCTTGACATAAACATGTTCACATGGGACAATGGCGGCATTGTGATGGAATGTTCCAGTCGGTCAGCGCTGGTCATTTTACGGATTATCCTTTGTGGCTGAAGGAAATGATTGTAGAGTTTTAGGAGAGGCTTACCTCCATCCTCAGAGGGTCCACCAACGCCATGACAGCCGGGTGCCGACTAATGATATCCGCGTATACATCCACCATCTCCTCGGGGCTCTTCCATGTGCCACTTATGATTTCATATTTGCCTTTGTTCTAAGAAGAGATGAAAATGAGGAAAATGTGTTTTGCAGAGAATTTGTATAATAAGGACAGAGGTCAGCGACGCAAAAGCGAAGCCAAACTTAACAAAAATAAAATCTGCAAACACTTTCAATTAGGCAAAGCGATGGGCTACTTACGTAGTCCATTAATTCGTGGGCTGCGCAATTTATGGCTAAGTAGACGTCTGTTCCCAATTCTAGGCCAAGCTGTTCGCAGGCTTCCCGCAATAAATCCAGAGGTTGATCTAGGCGGTCACCTGCCAATACCAGACAGCCCAGTGCAGACACATTCTTAGTACCCGACTGCTGGAATTAAGACGAGAAAACAAAAAAAAAGCTGTTAAATACAAAAGTGCATCACCTCCCCCCCCCCCACTGAGGGCCCAGCAGCATCTTGACATTTCACAAATGATGTGTTTACTTCTACGAGGTAATGGGAGTACTACTACAATGATTTCACTTATGTGGGATTGCAGCCGAGAATAGGAGAGAAAATATTAGATTGTTTGGGAAGATGCATCAGCGCGAGCGCAAGAGACGCATCTGCACCTCCAGGCATAAAACACGCCAAGGGCAATGTTGTATAGATTGGGACAATGAAACATACAGTGTGATGATGATGATAGAAAACTTTTATTTTTTTTTAGATTTACGTTTGTCCCAAGCATGCTTAAATCCACTGAGGGTCCTTTTACACGGGGGGTCCGCTCAGTGGGGGACCGATCCTTGCTGAGCTGGCGGATGACAGGTCTGTCTCCACTCACTCTGCAGAGACGGACCTGTCAGAGCTCTGCTCTCCTCTATGGGGAGATTGGATGAAGATGATCATCACCTGACCGTTTTCATCCGATCCGCCAGAGGGATGGAAAATAGGGTCACCACCTGTCTGGATTTCATGGATAGGAGAGGGAGTCAGCTGACATGTCACCGCTGACATGTCATCCGCCGCTCCATAGGAGTGAATAGAGTGTCCGATTAAGTCCGCCTGAAAAACAGACAGACAGACAGACCCGATCGGAAAGCCCACATAAAAGAGGCCTTACAATTGCCACCTGTGCTAAAAGTGTGTTCCGAAGCATCAACTACTCTCTTGGTAATATCAGTTTAGAACTTTCCTCCTGCTAGTTTGAGGTCATGTCTCCATGTTTTTGATAGTTATATTTTATCTGACCGAGAGTGATGTGAATCACATAAACACGCGACAAGACATTACACCTTGGTGGTCTGGTCAATTTAAGTAATGGGTAGTTAATTGAAGAAGGATATGCAGTGAAAAAGGGAAGGGCGTATTGGTACATTGCTGCCTGTATCCGGGTTTAGGGTACACGCACCCATTGAGATTTTACACAGTGGGAGTCTGTCAGCAGGTCCTGACCAATGATTCATGGCCAGGGCCCCCTGATTGGCTGTGTCCAATCACAGCCCAGAGCCTTGTGTGAACAATCAACACAGGGCTCTGTACAGAGGGAATGATCTCTCTGTTTCATAGCCCTGCAAAAACAAAGAGATTATTAGTAAAAAGCAACACACTTTACACACATCTGCCCTAGATGTTCTCAGCCAGTGTCCTTAGTACAGTGACTAGTATCACTGAATTAGTGAAAGTTTCCACCCAGTGTCAGATTACCCACCACACTATAACAGTCCCATTATAAGTTGCTGATCCCCACCATTAATAATATAAACAAAATAAAACAATCTTGTATATAGAACATAGTTTGTAGGAGCTATAACTTTCATGCAGATTGAGAAGCTGGGCTCATAGAAGGTGAGTCCTGTGTACTTACCGCATTCTTACCTACAGCTTCCATTTGCTTTATTATCTGTGCCTGTAGAGACAAGGCCAGGTCCACGGCCTGCAAAGAGACCACAGTGTGTCAGAATCACATTATTCAAGACAACAGACTTGCTGCACCCAACAGGCCTAGAGGAACAACCTACGAGTGCCAGCATTACAGTGCATTACAAAGAAGCACCCCCTCCCCCAGCTTACAAATACAGAAATAATACACAATAAAAACAGGCAGTCACTGTGCCCCTTCTTCACTGCATGATGGTGGTTGTAGGTGTAGCACTACCCCCGCAGGAGCCGCTGGTTTGATTTGGGATCGGCGTGTCACCTTTGTAGCATGTCTAGGGTTATGATGAAAAGTAGATGGTGTAAGTAATGATATAATGTCCAAACAGCAAGGTGTCGTTTTCTGTGCTTTTATTCTTGTGCCCAACACGGCAAACAGGTAACTTCAGGTGAATAGAGGAAAGATGGTGAAAGAAGAAGTTGCAGGTTCAGGCCTTAACTATGTACAGAAGCAGTCCTGCCTCAACGATACCTTTGCTTCGTCGCCACTCTAGCCGGAGTGGGTGTAGTGTACCCGGACAGTCTCTCTCACAGAACTGGCAGCCGGAGTATCACTCGGAACTTTGAAAAGGAAAACAAGCCTCTGCCACAGACTTGGCTCAATAGAATAGGAGTGGTACCTCTGCCACAGGTCCTTGCTCTGGAATGCAATTTGATGGAGCGATTCCTTCTCAGTAAAGTAATTGCCTGAATTGTCTTCAAGTAGTCCTTGATTTTAGGTTACCGACGGACAGGTTGCCATGAAACAAACTTCCCAGTGTCTGTCACCTTGATCCCTGATGGCTTGTCTAGGCCCTATTGGATCGCCTGCCTCCGGGCTCTCCTCAGACTGACTCCCCACCGATTGGCACAACTCGCTTGGGATCTTCTCATAAAAGTGTGGACCCAGTAAGTCACTGAGGCCCCTCTGCAGCTTTAGTTGCTCTGGGCCACGAGGGCCCAGAGTCAGAAACTCTGCGTAGCACGTGCGCCCCAGGCCCGTGATGTGCGCACACCCTAAAGGTGGGTGCCGCACCCAGATCCAACCTCGAACTCCCCACGCCAGAACGGCGCCCTAAAGAAGTACCTTCTCCCAGCATGCCCCGCCAAGGGAAAACCTCCTCTGATTGGCTGCTGGCAAGAAGGCGCTCCCACTGGTCTCCACTGCCGCCACCTGTCGTTCCGAGATGGAAAGGCATCTTTGGAACACAGAATGAAACGACAGCACAGCGACTAAATTAACATAAATCACATGGATGAGAGCCAAGCAATTCTCTCATCCCCCCTCTAAATTTAAACAGTGTCCCTACTTGGAAGTACAGGGGCGCTACGTAGGTAACAAACATGAAAGTTGCCTGAATAAGCTGCCAGCAGGGCACATGGGTAACCCACTGACCTCTCTACACACAAGATTGAAGTCATGTTCTTCTAGAATGACATTAATGAAGTTGAAAAAGGTTCAACAGTTCAAACTGCAGTAGTTTTGGTGCAGAGAAACCCCTTGCCCCCCACAAGAGCCTTGTAATTGTGGTGTATCATCCAAGGGTGCAATGTGTGTGGCGCACACTGACACCAATGGTGGGGGGGGGGGGCCCACTGTGCCCAACACATTGCACAATATGGGGAAACGCCCGTTTTCTATCTGGGGATGGAGTCAATTGGGAGCCGAACCGCTCAGCTGTCAATCATCTATGCTATGTCTCATCCTATTCTTTCCTCCACTTGTGATGTGGAGGAGAGGATTGGATGAAACTTCCATTCCTCACCCTGTGAGATGACAGCTGTCAAGTAACCAGTGGGTGCTTCAGTAGTGCCCACTAGTTACATAGTATAAAGATGCCCGGCAGGAATTCCCTAGCAGGAATAATAATTACTGTATATACTTTTGGACCTAGAGACATTAGTGTCATATCTGTATGATTAACTTTTATTACTGGCGAAGGAGCCAAGCGGGCCACACATCACAGATCACTTAAATAAGTAACTTGCTGAAATGTTGCTTGCGCAGCAGGCACATGGGGTCCAAAATGTAACCAGATACAGAATTTACTGTGCAGGGGAAGGATGTACTGTGAGATAGAGGATCTACTCTGGACCTCCCGAACTCTGCGCCACCTACTCCGGACCTCCCGAACTCTGCGCCACCTACTCCGGACCCCCGAACTCACCTACTCCGGACCTCCCGAACTCTGCGCCACCTACTCCGGACCTCCCGAACTCTGCGCCACCTACTCCGGACCTCCCGAACTCTGCGCCACCTACTCCGGACCTCCCGAACTCTGCGCCACCTACTCCGGACCTCCCCCCTGAACTCTGCCCCACCTACTCCGGAACCCCCAAACTCTGCACCACCTACTCCGGAACCCTTAAACTCTGCCCCACCTACTCCGGAACCCCCAAACTCTGCGCCACCTACTCCGGAACCCCCAAACTCTGCCCCACCTACTCCGGAACCCCCAAACTCTGCACCACCTACTCCGGAACCCTTAAACTCTGCCCCACCTACTCCGGAAACCTTAAACTCTGCCCCACCTACTCCGGAACCCCAAACTCTGCCCCACCTACTCCGGAACCCCAAACTCTGCCCCACCTCTGGAACCCCAAACTCTGCCCCACCTACTCTCTCTGCCCCACTACTCCGGAACCCCCAAACTCTCGCCACCTGCCCTTAAACTCTGTCACCTAACCCCCAAACTCTGCGCCACCTACTCCGGAACCCCCAAACTCTGACATACTCCGGAACCCTACACTAAAACCTAAAACCCCAAACTCTGCCCCACCTACTCCGGACCCCAAACTCTGCCCCACCTACTCCGGAACCCCCAAACTCTGCGCCACCTACTCCTGACCGTTGAAGTACTGACCTGTGCACTCTGTGTAAACTACTCTACGGATCTCTGAGTCACTTAGTCCTGACCGCTAAAGTCTGCCTTGCTACCTCTACTAATCTCTGCACTCTGTCAAATCACAGTGACATATGTACATAAAAAAAAGAAGTGGTGTCTAACCTGCTGAGCCGTTAGCCCCGGTCGAGGGACCATCATGACCTCCTTCATAAGGTTCAGCTTTCCCGGAGAACACTTGCCGTAGCTCAGCAATGTAATCCAGAGGGGTTGGTATCGCCATCTTGCTGGGCGGCTGTGTGAGGAAGAGCCACAGAAAACAGAAATGTCATTTTAATCTCACAATTTGGAGCTCATTTTCTAGCTCTGGCTCCGCTGCCACTTGTCTGTAGGAAGCAAAGAGCTGCCAATGAGAGGGAAAGGTAATTACAGTCACACAGTTGGCCATCAAGTTCAATCTCATCTCCGGGCACAGTAAAAAAAAAAAAAAATATATAATAAGAAAAAATATCCTCCCTTTCTCTACAGCCTTATGCAAAACATTTGATAAACATTATTTATTTTTTGCATGCCTCTTTTTTTGCAGAAATTCATACTTTTCTGCCTTTTGACATCATCATCGGACATCTAACCAAGATTCCTTTATTGGCAGCCTGTGGAAGTGGTTAAGCAGTCTGTGTACCCGCATGGTCTAGGTGGGATTATGTTATTGATTCGGCCGATGCAAGGGCTGTGACAGGGGAGCACAGAACTCCCCTGTCATTGCTGCAGCAACCTGGGTTGGCCACACTGGGCTACACTTTGCAAGGCAGATCATTACTCTGCTGCCTTCTGTTTTTCTAGGCAACACAGCATCATACTTACTGCCTGGGAAGGCAAAGTTGCAGCTGCTTTATAGTCATGCTCATAAGTTTACATACCCTGACAGAATTTATGATTTCTTGCCCATTTTTCAGAGAATATGAATGATAACACAAAAACTTTTCTTTCCCTCATGGTTGGTGTTTGGCTGACGCCATTTATTATCAATCAACTGTTTACCCTTTTTAAATCATAAATAATACCAGAAACTACCCAAATGACTCTGATCAAAAGTTTATATACCCCAGTTCCTAATACCGTGTATTGCCCCCTTTAACATCAGTGAGAGTTGAAGTCTTTTGTGGTATTTGTGGATGAGGCTCTTTTATCGTCTCAGATGGTAAAGCTGCCCATTCCTCTTGGCAAAAAGCCTCCAGTTCCTGTAAATTCTTGGGCTGTCTTGCATGAACTGGTTTGAGATCTCCCCAGAGTGGCTCAATGATATTGAGGTCAGGAGACCGAGATGGCCACTCCAGAACCTTCACTTTATTGTGCTGTAGCCAATGACAGGTCGACTTGGCCTTGTGTTTTGGAACATTGTCATGTTGGAATGTCCAAGTACGTCCCATGCGCAGCTTCCTGGCTGATGAATGCAAATGTTCCTCCAG
Source organism: Rana kukunoris (assembly GCA_029574335.1). Classification (NCBI taxonomy): domain Eukaryota; kingdom Metazoa; phylum Chordata; class Amphibia; order Anura; family Ranidae; genus Rana; species Rana kukunoris. Next base: position 26,527,040 of record CM056056.1, on the reverse strand, counting down.
TATTTTTTGATAACATACTGCAGGGGTGTCAAACTGGCGGCCCTCCAGCTGTTCCGAAACTACAAGTCCCATCATGCCTCTGCCTGCGGGAGTCATGCTTGTAACCGTTAGCCTTGCAATGCCTCATGGGACTTGTAGTTTTGCAACAGCTGGAGGGCCACCAGTTTGACACCCCTGACATACTGCATTCATCTTGCCATCAATTTTGACCAAATCTCCTGTGCCTTTGTAGCTCACACATCCCCTAAACATCAGTGATCCACCTTCGTGTTTCACAGTAGGAATGGTGTACCTTTCATCATAGGCCTTGTTGACTCCTCTCCAAATGTAGCATTTATGGTTGTGGCCAAAAAGCAAAATTTTGGTCTTATCACTCCAAAGGACTTTGTGCCAGAAGGTTTGAGGCTTGTCTCTGTGCTGTTTGGCGTATTGTAAGTGGGATACTTTGTGGCGATTGCGTAGTAATGACTTTCTTCTGGCGACTCGACCATGCAGCCCATCTTTCTTCAAGTGCCTCCTTATTGTGCATCTTGAAACAACCACACCACATGTTTTCAGAGAGTCCTGCATTTCACCTGAAGTTGTTTGTGGGTTTTTCTTTGCATCCCGAACAATTTTCCTGGCAGTTGTGGCTGAAATTTTAGTTGGTCTACCTGACCGTGGTTTGGTTTTAACAGAACCCTTAATTTTCCACTACTTTATTTTGAACACTGCTGATTTGCATTCTCAATTCCTTGTATATATTTTTATATCCTTTTCCTGTTTTATGCAGTTCAACTACCTTTTCCCACAGATCCTTTGACAATTCTTTTGCTTTCCCCATGACTCCGAATCCAGAAACGTCAGTGCAGCACTGGATGAAAGAAGCAAGAGTCTGTCAGGAGTCCAGAAACTCATTGACCATTGCCCCATTTTATACACACACACTAATTACAAGCAAAGATATCACAGGTGAGGATGTTAGCTTTAATAGCCATTCAAACCCATTTGTCTCAAATTGTGTGCATGTTATCAGGCCAAAATCACCATGTAAACTTTTGATCAGGGTCATTTGGGTAGTTTCTGTTGCCATTAGGATATAAAAAGAGTAAACACAGTTGATTGATAAAAAATGGCTTCAGCCAAATACCAACCACGAGTTAAAGCGGAGTTCCACTCAAAAATGGAACTTCCGCTTATCCCACTCCTGACCCCCATACATGCCACATTTGGCATGTCATTTTTTTTGGGGGGGGGGGGAGTGGGGGCTTCAGGAGGAGCTGGACTTCCTGTCCCACTTCCTCCTTCCGCCGAGGGGCTGGTAAGGCGATTAGCTTAAACGCCTACAGCAGCCCCTCCCTGTAGGCGATCGCCTAGGACACGTGACAGGTCCTAGGCGATCACCTGTCCAATCGGGCTCGCGCATGCGCAGTGGGTGCCCGGCCGTGAAGCCGAAAAGCTGTCACGGCCGGGTGCCCACAGTGACAATGAAGACGCCGGCCGGGGAGGGGGGGGGAGAGGAGCGGAGCCCCGGCCGGCGTGTCGCTGGAACGATGTAGCAGGTAAGTGTCTGTTTATTAAAAGCCAGCAGCTACACTTTCTGTAGTTGCTGACTTTTAATAAACATAAATATTGGCTGGAACACCCCTTTAAGGAAAAGTTTTTGTGTTATCATTCATATTCTCTGAAAAATAGCCAAGAAATCATAAATTCTGCCAGGGTATGCGCAACTGTACCAAGTGGTAGGGAAGGTGGTGGAGATGCCGGTGTGTACTCGTGGTGGCCCTTGTAGCAATGAAAGGGCTGAGGGGCATACATGGCATAAGCCGGTAATGGCTGGGGCATGGTTCTGTAAAGGTTGTGGGGGGCTGGGCAGGGTCACACAAAAAACATGGTGAAAATAACTATTTTGTTAGGTGGCTGCCACACTGGTACAGCAAAAGGACTCTGTGTGTGTGTACACATATATATATATATGTGTGTGTTTTGTTTGTGTGTGTGTGTTGACATTTCAATAAAGTTAGAATAAAAAAAAAATAAAAAAAAAAAAAAAACACACACAGCTGCACTGAAATGTGCATCACACTGCGCCCTACTGACCGTCACACTGACAGCTGCCCGTATGGTAATTTTACAGTGCAGGCCAGGGTGAATAGGAAACCATCTTACTTGCTCTCAAGGAGCTGTAGATTAGCATTGGGTATAACTAAAGGCAAAACTTTTTTTTTTTTTTTACTTTTGGATAGAGTGGAGAGGGATTGAGTAAAACCCCTGTTAGTGCCCCATTAAGGAGATTCCCCCTCTCTATTTGTCCAGTTTACCATTATAATTAAAAGTGAATGGAAAATGAATCCCAATTTTTGGGTTGTCACCAGAAAAGTAATATGGCGGAAATCTTCCAATAAGGACACTAGTTCTGGTACCTGGGGGTCCCCAAGGAATTCATTTAATTTGCAGGGATTTCCTGTTTGGCTATGGGACAGGAAGTGAAGGGAAATCTCTGCAATGGTGCACAGATGGCGGAAAAAAATTGTGACATGGTTATAACCCTCCCCTCCTCTATCCAAAATGAAAAAAAAAAAAAAAGTTTTGCCTATAGCAACTTTAGAGCGGGGCCGACCCATCCCCCGGGATCTTAAGCAAGGTAATCAGGAAGTGAGGCCTTGCGGCTTCACAGCCTGGTTTCCTACTGCACATGCGTGAGTCACACTGTGTGTTCTGAGTGGTCCCTGCTGTCTTCTGGGACCTGTGTGTCTCCCAGAAGACAGTGGGGGGGGGGGGGTTGGAGGAGGGGCCGGACTTTACCCAAAGTGGACAGGCATATCCCCCCCCTCCCCCCTGAAAGGTGCCAAATGCGACACCGGAGGGTGGAGGAAACCGGACAGCGGAAGTTCAATTTTTGGGTGGAACTCTGCTTTGAGTCCATTATCTACCAGAACGTGCAGATGATATATTTCTAGTTTTTAGACCCACATATCTGCAGAAAAGAGCAATGATATGCTATAAAATGATATTCCGTGAGAGTAAAGCTGCACACAACATACAGACCTCGTCATGTCTTAATGCAGATATATAGGAGTAGAGTGGGACTTCTCTGAGGATCGCACTGCTTGTAGCCACCGCCAAAGACACCGCGCTGACTGCCAGGCTGCCCCTGACAATCGGCTCAGGAGGCTCAGCAGGAGGAATCGGCTTCTCTGCTGCAACTGCCTTTTTACCTGCAGAGACAGAATATTGCAGCATTGTAGTCATCATCTCAGCATTACCATCTATGGGGAGATATCGTGCTACCTTATCCATCATGTCAGCACTTCAGAAAGGGAGATATTGTGATCAGTACTGGGACAAGGTCCCTTATTTCCCAAGAAAAAAAAGGCCATCGTGTGGTCCCCTACCCATAAGATGTGAACCACCTCAGCAGCACAGGTTGCAGGTCATTCCCCAGGGAAGCATGGATTATGGAGGCAACGGGCCACCACTGATCAATACACGTCCCTCTATATCAGCCATACTCAACAAGGGTTCCATGGAGCCTAGGGTTCCTCCAGAGGTTGCTAGAGGTTCCTTGAATTGTGGTTGATTGATTTCCCATTTGATGGTGCCTGCATAGTTCTGGGTTAACGTAAGTTGGCAGAGCCAGTGGCACAACAAAATTATTATTTTTTAGCTGTCTGTTGGGGTGGCATCCTGACCATCACTGTAAGAGATACCATCTCCCACTGACTACTAAAATAAGGGGCACTTTCCCATTGACTCCCAGTGGGAGGTTTTTATCTGGGCTGGAAAATTCGTTTAAGGGTTCCTTTAGAGCAGGGGTGTCAAACTCAATTTCATTGAGGGCCGCATCAGCATTGGGATTGCCCTCAAAAGGGCCGGTTGTATCTGTAAGGTTAGATGTCCAGCGCATCCCCTACCCTTTACATCAGATGTTAAATGCCACCCCACCATCAGACGTTGAGTCCCCCACTCTCCCTTACATCACAGTGTACCCCCCTTTCCTTATGCTGCTGCTGGGAAGAAGCTGGATGCATTGCTTGAAAGCAGAAATGGCTTGGCGGGCCGGATTCGGCCCGTGGGCCTTGTGTTTGACACCCCTGCTTTAGAGTAAAAAGGCTTTTTTTTCCTGTTTCCCTATACTGTGTGTGTGTGTGTGTGTATGTATGTATTACTTTCCACCATTTGCCCCTCTATACAGTCAGTTTCCCCCAATGCCCCTCCATATAGTCACCTTTCCCACTGCCCTTTTTCTTGGTGGCTGCAGGTGAGGCTGGGGGCGATGGGACAGATTTTGTAGAGGAGGCTGCCGATTGGAGCTCGCTTTCTCTTTGCCGTCTTGATTCCTCCATCTTTGGCTGGTAAAAGTCACTTGTAAAAGAAAAGAAAAACAGCTGTGAAAAACAGCAGCTCCCTTGAATTGCATGTCATGAGACACCGGACGCACATATGGAGATCTCTACTACACCTGACTGTAAATATAGAGGCCCGGGTTCACAAAACACTTACGCCGACGTAAATCACTTGTGCGCCTGGCGTGTGTGTGCGCACCAGACCCACAAAACCAATATACGTCTAAAAACAGGCCATCCTACCCCGACGTATCTTGCTTACGCCGGCGTAGCGTGGGCGCAAATATGGTTTGGATGCATGTTGCTTCTCCCATTGATTAGGCATTCAAATATGCAAATGAGGGAAATACGGCGATTCACGAACGTACGTGCGCCCGACGCAGTCTATGCGATGTTTGCGTAAGTTGTACGTCCGGCGTAAAGTTATTCCCCATAGATGAGGCGCAACCCAGCAATAGACATGCAAAGGTCTGCCCCAGAGAACACAGGCCGGCGTATTGGGCGTACGTTAGGTTCACAGCGTACGTAGTGATCCGGCGTAGCTTAAGCAGTTGTGCCGGCATTGTTGTGAGCATGCGCATAAGGGTGCAGTTTCATGCGTCCACGGCGCATGCGCAGTTCGTGATACGCCGGGCGTAAAACACTGCACCATGCTCGGACTATCATTTGCATGGGGTCACGCCCACTTCCACTTACGCTGGCCTGCGTCTTCGAAAATACGCTACGCTGGCGTATCTTGGTGAGCAATAGCTTGCTGAATACAGTGCATGCCTCTCTGCGCTGCGCCGGCATAGCGTATGTGTGTGCGCTACGCCGGCGTAAATGTGCGCCCACGCTCTGTGAATCTGGGCCAGAATGTATGGCACTTACGGTTGGGGCTTCCAAGCTTGTAATGCAGAGCCGAGTGATCCCATCCTCCATTCTCTCAAAGCATATTAAACCCAAAATCAAACTTTTCCTTTTATTGCCGCCATTATAGTGTAATAAATGTGTTTGTTTTCTTTTTTAGGCTTTCTTTTCACCTGGTGATCCTGCCCGTGGGGTTATTTACTAAAATTGGAGCGTGCAAATTCTGGTGCAGCTGTGCATGGCAGCCAATCGGCTTCTAACTTCAGCTTGTTCTAAATAGCTTTGACAATAGAAGTGTGACACGGATTGGTTTCTATGCTGAGCTGCACTAGATTTAGTACTCCCCAGTAAATCTGTTGTCTTTCAACATAACAAGCTGTCCTACAGTCAGCAGATGTAGCAGTTAGAGGGATGAGTCTGACAGGGGTGCTTGCAATGGTCAGCTTTTTTTTTATTAAAGTGGAACTCCAGCCTCCCCACCTAAAAATGTAAAGTCAGCAGCTACAAATACTTACCTGCTGACTTTTAATATTAGAACATTTACCTGTCCAGGGATCCCGCAATGTCGGCACCTCAGCCGATTCTTCAATCGACTTTCGGGTGCTGCCGCTTCCATGCCTTGTAAGGGAAACCAGCTTTGCGGCTTCACAGCTTGTTCCCTACTGCGCTTTGTGAATGGCCTGGTGGCAGGGGAAGAAGGAGGTATTCGCTACCCCCTCCATCTGAAAGGTGCCAAATGTGGCAGCGAATGGGGTGAGGAAGTAAACAAGCAGAGCTTCCCCTTTTGGGTGGAGTGCCACTTTAACCACTTCCCGACGGCCGTACGAATATATGCGGCCGTCGGGCGGTCCTGAATCTCTGACAGGGCGCATATATGCGCCCTGTGCTATTCCTGGCCACTAGAGGGCGCGCGCGGCCGCCGGCGGCGCGCGCGTGCCCGCTGCATCCCTGAGATACCGATGCGCGTGCCTGGTGGCCGCGATGTCCGCCAGGCACTCGCAATCGGCGGCTACAGGGACAAGACGTGGAGCTCTGTGTGTGTAAACACAGAGATTCATGTCCTGTCAGGGAGAGAGGAGAGCGATCTGTGTCCCTTGTACATAGGGACACTGCATCGGTCACCTCCCCCAGTCACCCCCCTCCCCCCACACAGTTAGAACACACCCAGGATACACATTCAACCCCTTCCATGCCCCCTAGTGTTAACCCCTTCACTGCCAGTCACATTTATACAGTAATCGGTGCATTTTTATAGCACTGATTGCAGTATAAATGTGAATGGCGCCAAAAATGTGTCAAAAGTGTCTGATGTGTCCGCCATAACGTCGCAGTCCCAATAAAAATCGCAGATCGCCGCCATTACTAGTAAAAAAAATTAATAATAAAAATTAATAATAATTCCGTCCCCTATTTTGTAAGCGCTATAACTTTTGCGCAAACCAGTCGCCTTTTGCGATTATTTTTTTTTTTTTTTTGTAGAAAATATGTAGAATAATACGTATCGGCCTAAACTGAGAAAAAAAACGTTTTTTTTAAAAAAAATATTGGCTATTTATTATAGTAACAAGTAAAAAATATTGACTTTTTTTCAAAATTGTAGCTCTTTTTTTGTTTATAGCGCAAAAAATAAAAACCGCAGAGGCGATCAAATACCACCAAAAGAAAGCTCTATTTGTGGGGAAAAAAGGACACAAATTTTGTTTGGGAGTCACGTCGCACGACCGCGCAATTGTCAGTTAAAGCGACGCAGTGCCAGAAGCTGAAATTTCACCTGGTCAGGAAGGGGTATAAGTGGCCAGTAAGGGAGTGGTTAAGTAAAACCTTTATCCTAAAAAAAAAAATTTTTTTTTTTAACTTTACCTGCTTATAAATGTATTAGCTGGAGTTTGACGTAAATGTGTTGGTGTAGCCAAATCTGCAAGTACATCTAACACTCCCCTCCCCCCACACTAACAATTCTGCTGTTAAAAGGAGTTTTTGTTGCTCCTTCATCCAGAGTAGAGGCACTCTAATACAGAAGGTGTGTTACCGGCCAGATCACCAGGTGAAAACAGAGTTTAAAAACCCTAAGGCTGCATTCACACCTGAGCGTTTTGTCGCCTGAAGCGCGATGCTCAAAGACGCTAGAGGGGAAAAAAAACATTATTCTCTATGGAGATGGTTCACATCTGCAACGCAAAACGCTGACCGCCGAAAGAACGCCTGAATTTCAAACAAGTCCCGGACCCTTTTTTGACGCGCGAATCGGGCGGCTTGGGCGTTTTCCATTGGTGCCAATGACCTGTACAAAATCGCGGTAAAAAACGCTGCGCTTTGTCGCGGCAAATCGCAGTAAAAAATGCCGCAAATCGCCTACGCTTAGGTGTGAATGCAGCCTAAAAAATAAAAACAAATGTAGTCACCACATTGCACGATTAGTAAGCTGCAATATTTTACATTCTTGGTTTTGGGTTTAATATTGCTTTCACATTTCCTGACCTCCCTCACAATATATCGGCTTCTTGGAGGGAGGGAATCCTGGGAGATCTGTGCTATACACACCTCAATAACTGATCGATGTTACTCTGATCGTTTGGCTGTATCCCTCCCAACATTGGTCCTATAGACTCCCGGATCCATTCAATGGCCGTTTCCACCGACATCGCCCTCTCCTTCTCCTCGGCTTCCGCTGTGTCACAGGTCAGAGGAGGCGCAGAGTCTGCAGAGATCACTGCTGAGCAAATTTTCTGTGTAGAAATAAAAGACACTGGATGATTTGGATCCTCTGACAAAGCTGATTGTACAGCCAGTAAATCTGAGCAATGGAACAGCTGAGCTGCTCAATTTACATGCTAAAGAGTAACTCCACGATTGTTGAGAAAAAACATTCCCCTCTGGGTGATCGATGTACATTACAAGGATTTTTACAAACTTTGTTGCAGATTCCTACCTTTTGCTATTCTGAAGAAATAGCTGTTTGTTTGTATCCATGTGAATCTGTTTGGGAGTGATTTTTATAATGATCAGCTGCTGCACTTGCAGGGCTCCAATGAGTAAAGGTGTCAGGGTCTGCATCCCTTTAGATGTTATTTTCCCTGGTGAGTATATCACCAAAAAAAAAATGTTGTTGGGGTGGGGAGCTCCAGGGGATGAAAGAGGCTCTGAAAAAGTCACGGAAGCCAGCATGGGAGCTACAGAAGAAGCATCGGCTTATGCGGCTCCTGCTCTCTCCATGGCCGCCAACTTCCTCTACTGTCGGCTCCATGCACTCTGAAGCACTGGGATGGCGGGTCGGCAAGCCCAGAAACATGGTCAATGAGTTGCCGACTCCAGGCATGCGCTTCCCTGATTTGATGTCGAGGGCCACATCAGAGGTCTCTGAGGGCCACAGGTTGAGCACCCTTGGTGTACACTACGTTCAAGGAAAAGATGGCTCTGTGCCCCACAGGGGGCTCTCCTCCCCTGGCCAGCCTCGACAGAGCCTCCCCAGCAGCCCCCAGCCGACCAGTTGGGGAACCTGCAGTCGTGCTGCAAGTGCTGTCCAGCTTGACCTGCCTGGTGAGCAGAGAGTACCTTGAGTGGAGCTTCAACCTGGGATGGGGGCAAGAAAAGGGAGAGCGGGAGAAGGGAGCCAAGTCGCTGCACCGTGGGCCTCTGGGTTGTACTTGCCCCCTGGGCCAAAAGTTGCCAGTCAGACGAGAGGAAAGGCTACACTGCCAAGTGAGGGTGCCGAGAATATGCAGGCACCATCAAACAGGAGATCAGTCCACCACTGCTCATTGCTCACAGAACCCCTAACCAACTCCTTAGGGTTTCATGGAACTTTGCTTGAGAATGGTTGCTCTAGTCCAGTGATGGGGAACCTTGGAACCCCAGATGTTTTAGAACTACATTTCCCATGATGCTCACACACTCAGTGCAGTGAAGCTGAGCATCATGGGAAATGTAGTTCCAAAACATATGGGGTGCCAAGGTTCCCCATCACTGCTCTAGTCTATTTCAGAACAAAAGATAAAACTATTTTTGTAATTTCTTCAAATAAGCTCCAATTATCACTTTCACATGAATGTTGATCAATTTTTGTCAATATAAGTGATCAGCTCAATGCATGAAACTTACTGTAACCTATCAGTTGTCTGTTATTGATCATTTAAAATTAGGGCTGTTACTGATTAAAATTTCCGTGTTCGATTAATCGACTCATTTGGATTAATTATAAACGCACATACATTTTCCGGACCACCGCCATATATAGTCCCCACTGTAATGTCCACAGACATCTCCCCCCCCCCCCCACTGTAATGTCCACAGACATCCCCCCCCACTGTAATGTCCACAGACATCTCCCCCCACTGTAATGTCCACAGACATCTCCCCCCCACTGTAATGTCCACAGACATCTCCCCCCCCCCCACTGTAATGTCCACAGACATCTCCCCCCCCCCCACTGTAATGTCCACAGACATCTCCCCCCCCCCACTGTAATGTCCATAGACATATTCCCCCCCCCCCACTGTAATGTCCACAGACATCCCCCCCACCCCCACTGTAATGTCCACAGACATCTCCCCCACTGTAATGTCCACAGACATCTCCCCCACTGTAATGTCCACAGACATCGCCCCCCCCCCCCTCTGTAAAGTCCAACAGACATCTCCCCCACTGTAATGTCCACAGACATCTCCCCCCACTGTAATGTCCACAGACATCTCCCCCCACTGTAATGTCCACAGACATCTCCCCCCACTGTAATGTCCACAGACATCTCCCCCCACTGTAATGTCCACAGACATCTCCCCCCACTGTAATGTCCACAGACATCTCCCCCCCCCACTGTAATGTCCACAGACATCTCCCCCCCCCCACTGTAATGTCCACAGACATCTCCCCCCCCCCCCACTGTAATGTCCACAGACATCTCCCCCCCCACTGTAATGTCCACAGACATCTCCCCCCCCCCCCTGTAATATCCACAGACATCCCCCCCCCCCCTGTAATATCCACAGACATCTCCCCCCCCCTGTAATGTCCACAGACATCTCCCCCCCCTGTAATGTCCACAGACATCTCCCCCCCCCCCACTGTAATGTCCACAGACATCTCCCCCCCCCCCACTGTAATGTCCACAGACATCTCCCCCCCCCCACTGTAATGTCCACAGACATCTCCCTCCCCCCACTGTAATGTCCACAGACATCTCCCTCCCCCCACTGTAATGTCCACAGACATCTCCCCCCCCCACTGTAATGTCCACAGACATCTCCCCCCCCCACTGTAATGTCCACAGACATCTCCCCCCCCCACTGTAATGTCCACAGACATCTCCCCCCCACTGTAATGTCCACAGACATCTTCCCAACTGTAATGTCCACAGACATCTTCCCAACTGTAATGTCCACAGACATCCCCCCCACTGTAATGCCCACAGACATCTCCCCCCCACTGTAATGTCCACAGACATCCCCCCCCCCACTGTAATGTCCACAGACATCCCCCCCCCACTGTAATGTCCACAGACATCTCCCCCCCCCCACTGTGAATGTCCACAGACATCTCCCCCCCCCACTGTAATGTCCACAGACCTCTCCCCCCCCCACTGTAATGTCCACAGACCTCTCCCCCCCCCACTGTAATGTCCACAGACATCTCCCCCCCCCACTGTAATGTCCACAGACATCTCCCCCCCACTGTAATGTCCACAGACATCTCCCCCCCCCCCCACTGTAATGTCCACAGACATCTCCCCCTACTGTAATGTCCACAGACATCTCCCCCCACTGTAATGTCCACAGACATCTCCCCCCACTGTAATATCCACAGACATCTCCCCCATTGTAATATCCACAGACATCTCCCCACTCTCCCCACTGTGATATCCACAGACATCACCCCCACTGTAATATCCACAGACATCTCCCCACTGTAATATCCCAGACACTCCCCCACTGTAATATCCACAGACATCTCCCCACTGTAATATCCACAGACATCTCCCCACTGTAATATCCACAGACATCTCCCCACTGTAATATCCACAGACATCTCCCCCACTGTGTAGGAAGATTAGTGCCTGCTTAGTTTTACCAGAGAAGCCGGCCAAACACGAGCAGTTGAGGTCGGGTGATGTCAGCGCGCCGCTCTAGGCTCACTTAGGCCGCCGCCGGGTGGACCAAGATGGCCGCCACTCCGGGAGCTAGGCCGAAGCCATGGCCTTTCCTATGGCTGAAGCAGCAGAGGAGCTCCGCGGATCATATAGTGTGCCAATCCGCATATGGTGACCAGTTCGGATCACGGATCATTTACAATCCGTTGCACCACTAGTACCGATCAAAAGAATTTTGATCGATCAAAAAACAATTAGTCGAGGAATTAAACTTTAATTTCCACAGCCCTATTTAAAAAAATTAAAATGATCAGATTGAATGAAGACTTGATGGTAGGGCCTTGGAGCAAGGACACAGTAGTATTTTGCGCTCTCCAGGTGGCACGCGCTCTCGGTAAAGAGAGTGTCTTTGCTGATTAGAATTTAGAAGACATCTGGATATGATGGTGAAACCCTTTCCTCGGGTGGCCTTGAGCTTTCATCTCACCGTTTTTTTTCCTATTGACAGAGAAAATGTCGATTTGTGTCATTGTGTTCTGCTTATTAATGGAAGAAAAGTCACAATTGGAAATTTGCTCATCATTGTTTCATTAGATCTGGGAGCATTAACAAAGGGAGAGCGCTAATAACTTCAATGTCACCCTACGCGTTTGTCACTCTCTGAATCCAGGATGGAAACAAAGGTGTGATCATTTCTATAGAATAATGGACAGATAGATCAGAGGTTTCCAACCCAATTCACTTCAGGCATTTTACAAAGAACAGAAATAACAGCTGCTCATCTTAGGAAAAAATGATTTTCCCCGTTTAATCCATATATCTGGAGGATGGGGCCACCACAGCCTTCTCCTCAGTGTCTGGAGGATGGGGCCACCACAGCCTTCTCCTCAGTGTCTGGAGGATGGGGCCACCACAGCCTTCTCCTCAGTGTCTGGAGGATGGGGCCACCACAGCCTTCTCCTCGGTGTCTGGAGGATGGGGCCACCACAGCCTTCTCCTCGGTGTCTGGAGGATGGGGCCACCACAGCCTTCTCCTCGGTGTCTGGAGGATGGGGCCACCACAGCCTTCTCCTCGGTGTCTGGAGGATGGGGCCACCACAGCCTTCTCCTCGGTGTCTGGAGGATGGGGCCACCACAGCCTTCTCCTCGGTGTCTGGAGGATGGGGCCACCACAGCCTTCTCCTCGGTGTCTGGAGGATGGGGCCACCACAGCCTTCTCCTCGGTGTCTGGAGGATGGGGCCACCACAGCCTTCTCCTCGGTGTCTGGAGGATGGGGCCACCACAGCCTTCTCCTCGGTGTCTGGAGGATGGGGCCACCACAGCCTTCTCCTCGGTGTCTGGAGGATGGGGCCACCACAGCCTTCTCCTCGGTGTCTGGAGGATGGGGCCACCACAGCCTTCTCCTCGGTGTCTGGAGGATGGGGCCACCACAGCCTTCTCCTCGGTGTCTGGAGGATGGGGCCACCACAGCCTTCTCCTCGGTGTCTGGAGGATGGGGCCACCACAGCCTTCTCCTCGGTGTCTGGAGGATGGGGCCACCACAGCCTTCTCCTCGGTGTCTGGAGGATGGGGCCACCACAGCCTTCTCCTCGGTGTCTGGAGGATGGGGCCACCACAGCCTTCTCCTCGGTGTCTGGAGGATGGGGCCACCACAGCCTTCTCCTCGGTGTCTGGAGGATGGGGCCACCACAGCCTTCTCCTCGGTGTCTGGAGGATGGGGCCACCACAGCCTTCTCCTCGGTGTCTGGAGGATGGGGCCACCACAGCCTTCTCCTCGGTGTCTGGAGGATGGGGCCACCACAGCCTTCTCCTCGGTGTCTGGAGGATGGGGCCACCACAGCCTTCTCCTCGGTGTCTGGAGGATGGGGCCACCACAGCCTTCTCCTCGGTGTCTGGAGGATGGGGCCACCACAGCCTTCTCCTCGGTGTCTGGAGGATGGGGCCACCACAGCCTTCTCCTCGGTGTCTGGAGGATGGGGCCACCACAGCCTTCTCCTCGGTGTCTGGAGGATGGGGCCACCACAGCCTTCTCCTCGGTGTCTGGAGGATGGGGCCACCACAGCCTTCTCCTCGGTGTCTGGAGGATGGGGCCACCACAGCCTTCTCCTCGGTGTCTGGAGGATGGGGCCACCACAGCCTCTCCTCGGTGTCTGGAGGATGGGGCCACCACAGCCTTCTCCTCGGTGTCTGGAGGATGGGGCCACCACAGCCTCTCCTCGGTGTCTGGAGGATGGGGCCACCACAGCCTTCTCCTCGGTGTCTGGAGGATGGGGCCACCACAGCCTCTCCTCGGTGTCTGGAGGATGGGGCCACCACAGCCTTCTCCTCGGTGTCTGGAGTGGGGCCACCACAGCCTCTCCTCGGTGTCTGGAGGATGGGGCCACCACAGCCTTCTCCTCAGTGTCTGGAGGATGGGGCCACCACAGCCTTCTCCTCAGTGTCTGGAGGATGGGGCCACCACAGCCTTCTCCTCAGTGTCTGGAGGATGGGGCACACAGCCTTCTCCTCAGTGTCTGGAGGATGGGGCCACCACAGCCTTCTCCTCAGTGTCTGGAGGATGGGGCCACCACAGCCTTCTCCTCAGTGTCTGGAGGATGGGGCCACCACAGCCTTCTCCTCAGTGTCTGGAGGATGGGGCCACCACAGCCTTCTCCTCAGTGTCTGGAGGATGGGGCCACCACAGCCTTCTCCTCAGTGTCTGGAGGATGGGGCCACCACAGCCTTCTCCTCAGTGTCTGGAGGATGGGGCCACCACAGCCTTCTCCTCAGTGTCTGGAGGATGGGGCCACCACAGCCTTCCTCAGTGTCTGGAGGATGGGGCCACCACAGCCTTCTCCTCAGTGTCTGGAGGATGGGGCCACCACAGCCTTCTCCTCAGTGTCTGGAGGATGGGGCCACCACAGCCTTCTCCTCAGTGTCTGGAGGATGGGGCCACCACAGCCTTCTCCTCAGTGTCTGGAGGATGGGGCCACCACAGCCTTCTCCTCAGTGTCTGGAGGATGGGGCCACCACAGCCTTCTCCTCAGTGTCTGGAGGATGGGGCACCACAGCCTTCTCCTCAGGTCTGGAGGATGGGGCCACCACAGCCTTCTCCTCAGGTCTGGAGATGGGGCACCACAGCCTTCTCCTCAGTGTCTGGAGGATGGGGCCACCACAGCCTTCTCCTCAGTGTCTGGAGGATGGGGCCACCACAGCCTTCTCCTCAGGCTGGAGGATGGGGCACCACAGCCTCTCCTCAGTGTCTGGAGGATGGGGCACCACAGCCTTCTCCTCAGTGTCTGGAATGGGGCACCACAGCCTCTCCTCATGTCTGGAAGGGGCCACCACAGTTCTCCTCAGTGTCTGGAGGATGGGGCCACCACAGCCTTCTCCTCAGGTCTGGAGGATGGGGCACCACAGCCTTCTCCTCAGTGTCTGGAGGATGGGGCAACAGCCTTCTCCTCAGTGTCTGGAGGATGGGGCCCCCAGCCTTCTCCTCAGTGTCTGGAATGGGGCCACCACAGCCTCTCCTCAGTGTCTGGAGGATGGGGCACACACCTTCTCCTCAGTGTCTGGAGGATGGGGCCACCACAGCCTCTCCTCATGTCTGGAGGATGGGGCCACCACAGCCTTCTCCTCAGTGTCTGGAGGATGGGGCACCACAGCCTTCTCCTCAGTGTCTGGAGGATGGGGCCACCACAGCCTTCTCCTCAGTGTCTGGAGGATGGGGCCCCACAGCCTTCTCCTCAGTGTCTGGAGGATGGGGCCACCACAGCCTTCTCCTCAGTGTCTGGAGAGGGGCCACCACAGCCTTCTCCTCAGTCTGGAGTGGGGCAAAGCCTTCTCCTCAGTGTCTGGAGGATGGGGCCACCACAGCCTTCTCCTCAGGTCTGGAGTGGGGCCACCACAGCCTTCTCCTCAGTGTCTGGAGGATGGGGCCACCACAGCCTTCTCCTCAGTGTCTGAGGATGGGGCCACCACAGCCTTCTCCTCATTTGGAGGATGGGGCCACCACAGCCTTCTCCTCAGTGTCTGGAATGGGGCCACCACAGCCTTCTCCTCATTCTGGAGAGGGGCCAAAGCCTTCTCCTCAGTGTCTGGAGGATGGGGCACCACAGCCTTCTCCTCAGTGTCTGGAGGATGGGGCCACCACAGCCTCTTGTGTCTGGAATGGGGCCACCACAGCCTTCTCCTCAGTGTCTGGAGGATGGGGCAACCCCCCTCATCTGGAGGATGGGGCCACCACAGCTTCTCCTCAGTGTCTGGATGGGGCCACCACAGCCTTCCTAGTGTCTGGAGTGGGGCCACCACAGCCTTCTCCTCAGTGTCTGGAGGATGGGGCCACCACAGCCTTCTCCTCAGTCTAAGGGGCCACCACAGCCTCTCCTCAGTGTCGGAGGATGGGGCCACCACAGCCTTCTCCTCAGGTCTGGAGGATGGGGCCACCACAGCCTTCTCCTCAGTGTCTGGAGGATGGGGCCACCACAGCCTTCTCCTCAGTGTCTGGAGGATGGGGCCACCACAGCCTTCTCCTCAGTGTCTGGAGGATGGGGCCACCACAGCCTTCTCCTCAGTGTCTGGAGGATGGGGCCCCACAGCCTCTCTCAGTGTCTGGAGGATGGGGCCACCACAGGTATGGGGCCACCACAGCCTAGTGTCTGGATGGGGCCACCACAGCCTTCTCCTCAGTCTGGAGGATGGGGCCCACAGCCTTCTCCTCAGTCTGGAGGATGGGGCAAGCCTTCTCCTCAGTGTCTGGAGGATGGGGCCAACAGCCTTCCCTCAGTGTCTGGAGGATGGGGCCACCACAGCCTTCTCCTCAGTGTCTGGAGGTGGGGCACCACAGCCTTCTCCTCAGCTGGAGGATGGGGCCACCACAGCCTCCCTCAGTGTCTGGAGGATGGGGCACCACAGCCTTCTCCTCAGTGTCATATTCCACTGGAGGATGGGGCATGGAAATATCACCAAGGGAAAAATTGTGCTGGGAATTAAAGTGATTGTAAACCTCAGACATGAAATGGTGCGCCCTTCGCTGTCTATGAGTCAAATACAAAGCATGTCCCTCTAAAGACCAACCCCCATCCGCTGATACCTTCCTAGAGTCTAAACTTGTCTAAGTACTTCTCTCTCCCCTCTCTCAATCCAGAGCACTAAGTGTAATTTCTGTCTGCTACTTCATTTCTCTGCTATCAGCATTAATCATTTCTGACAAGTTATCCTGACACCCAGAGAAAATAGTGACAGGGGATGGATCTCCAGCACATAGCCTGTGATTGACAGCCTCAGTTCTGGTCCTATGTAAAAGGGGGGGGGGGGGGTCCCTTCCGTCCAATCAGCTCTCCTCTCTTTCATAAATTTTGGACTTTGAATGGATAAAGAGAAGACTGCTAATATCATTACCTGAGGCCAATCACTTCATCAGGTATATGAAGGGGTTCATAACCACTTTGACTACACTTAAAGGGGTTGTAAAGCTTTGTGTTGTTTCACCTTAAAAGCGGAGATTCACCCAAAAGTGAACCTCCACTTTTCAGAACCCTCCCCTGGTATTTGCACCACTTCCGGGAGTCCGGCCCCTCCACGTCACCCCCCGTTGTGTTCTGGGAAACACTCGGCTCCCAGAACACAATGGGAACCATTGGGAACTGCATAGCGCGACTTGCGCATGCGCAGTAGGGAACCGGGCAGGGAAGCCGCATCGATTCACTTCCCGTCTCCCTTACAGAGGATGGCGGCGGGGGAAGCCGAGAGCCGAGCTACCACTTGGCTTCGGCGGGCGACTTGGACAGGTAAGTGTTCGTTTTTTTAAATTCAGCAGCTGCTGTATTTGTAGCTGCTGACTTTAAAAAAAATATTTCAGGTGAACCCCCCTTTAATGCATCTTATGCATTAAAGGTGAAAAAACATCCGATGCTTACAGGGCCCCCCGTTTATTTACCTAAGCCCTCGAAAGTCCCGTGTCGTGAACGTGCTGGCTTCTCGGCTCTTCATTGGATAGATTGATAGCAGCCATTGGCTCGCGCTGCTGTCAATCAAATCCAATGATGCAGGTGCCGGGCTATTGGTTTCCGAATACAGGACTCTGGAGCGCACCCACAAGCTAACCCCCTCGGGAGAGCGCTTCCCAGGGGGGTAAGCCAATGTGGGGAGGAGCCGAGACAGCCGCTGAGGACCCCAGAAGACGAGGATCGGGGCCAATCTGTGCAAAACAAGTTGCACAGCGGAGGCAAATATGACATGTTTGTTATAAAAAAAAGAAACCTTTACAACCCCTTTACTTTCCATTAAATGGGGGTTGGAATTGTTTTATTCTCCCTTTTTCCTGTATTTGACAGTTTTTTTACTAACATTTCAAAATATGTCTATATTTCTGCATTTTAAAGCTTAAATCCAGCCTACAAAAAGGGACACACAGTATCTCACAAAAGTTAGTACACCCCTGACATTTTTGTAAATACTTTATTCTATCTTTTCATGTGACAACACTGAAGAAAAGACACTTTGCTACAATGTAAAGTAGTGAGTGTACAGCTTGTATAACAGTGTAAATTTGTGTCCCCTCAAAATAACTCAACACACAGCCATTAATGTCTAAACCGCTGGCAGCAAAAGTGAGTACACCCCTAAGTGAAAATGTCCAAATTGGGCCCAAAGTGTCAATATTATGTGTGGCCACCATTATTTTCCAGCACTGCCTTAACCCTCTTGGGCATGGAATTCACCAGAGCTTCAGAGGTTGCCATTGGAGTCCTCTTCCACTCCTTCATGATGACATCACCGAGCTGGTGGATGTTAGAGACCTTGCACTCCTCCCCACAGATGCTCAATAGGGGTTAGGTCTGGAGACATGTTTGGCCAGTCCATCACCTTTACCCTCAGCTTCTTTAGCAAGGCAGTGGTCGTCTTGGAGGTGTGTTTGGGGTCGTTATATTGGAATACTGCCCTGCAGCCCAGTTTCTGAAGGGGGGGGGGGATCATGCCCCCTCTATTCGTACATCACGCTTGATGAAATTATTACTTTATTACCTGGAGTTCTGCTTTAAAGTGATTCTAAATCCAGATTTAAATAAATGTCATATATTGCAGCTTTCCATACATGTGATTGCTACATTTGTTTTCTTCAATCATGCGATGATCCTGCCAGTAACACACTTCCTGTCCCAGGATGACAACGCTCATTTATAATGGAGCAGTGCTGTCACCCTAAGGGAGGATCACAGAACACATGCCTTCTCTTCTCCATAAAGCTGGCGGAGGGGTTCCCTAAGATAGCTGGGAACATTGTAACAGATCAGAGTCAGCACAGGAAGTTATCGGCTCTCAGAGTTCTGGCAGGATCCACAGGTGAATTTTGTGCTTATTGAACAGATAGAACAGAACACTTACAATGGTATATTTAACAGATGAAAAGGGGAGAGAATAAGAGAAGTTCATTGTTCGGGTTTACATACACTGAGCTGTCAGAAATGCTGCCTGCTTCTAAAGAATGCCGTGTCCCTGGCTGTCTCCATTCCTAAGTCACTGACCCAAATAAGCATGAAAAAACTGAGGTCAGGACTCCGGATCCATCAATTGTTCCAGGTCAGTGGAACTGCCAGGCAACTGGTATTTTCTGAGAGAGGAGGGCAAAATTGCAGCTGCCATAGATCCATACACACTGATAATCAGCTCTGTAGAGTTATACTGTATACAGGGTATGGGGTACCTTGTCATTGTTCCTCACTGTGCAAAACACTTCAACCTCCAGGGCCGCATTTCCTGCTCCACCCAGAATTCTCCTTCCATGGATATTGCTGATCACCGGAGGATTCGACAGCTCGCCAAAGTAGTTAGACTGAAAACAAAAAGAGTGAGAAGAGGGATGAGAAGGAATATAGTACACGTATCTGCAGTACAACTACAATGAGTATAGAATAGAATCATCCCCTTAAAATTACCGTATATACTCGAGTATAAGCCGAGTTTTTCAGCACAATTTTTTTGTGCTGAAAATGCCCCCCTCGGCTTATACTTGAGTCCCCTTTTTGCGCCCGATCTCCCAGATTTGGGGATCCGGTACCGGACGGCCGTAGGTTCTCTGGACCCCAAACTTGGCACACATGTAGCCCCACTCTACAAGTGTGCCAAGTTTGTTGGCCGGGGATCTACGGATGGGAGCACCATTTTTTCAAAGCCGGGCACCCCTTTCATAGACTCCTATGTCAAACAGTAATTTCTCCAGGTGAACTTTGGGGACACGGTGGCGGCCGGTCGTAGGTCCCCTGGACCCGGAAACTTGGCACACATGTAGCCTCATTTCTCCTCTACAAGTGTGCAAAGTTTGTTGTCTGGGAGACCTACGGCTGGGGAGCACCGATTTTTTTCAAAGCGGTGCACCCCTTTCATAGACTCCCATGTTAAACATCAGTCTAGTCATGGGCACAGTGAGACATGCAGATGGAAACCCTAGGCTTATACTCCAGTCAATTATTTTTCCTATTTTTTGTGGTAAATTTAGGTGCCTCGGCTTATATTTGGGTCGGCTTATACTCGAGCAGTTGGCGGTGGGTCCATAGAGGGCGCCGGACAGCGCCATCCCCTCTTGCTACCTGCACCACCACTGAATACAATACATAGATTCATGCATTGCATGAATCTATGTATTGCCGCTGCCGCCGACTATTCAGATGGCCGGCCCCCTGAATAACGGCAGCTGGTTGGTTGTGGAAGTGCCTATCAGGGCCAGCGGCTCTGATAGGCTTTCCGATTACAGCACTCAGGCTTCCAAATACTAATCCAGGGACGCACGGGGGGTGCATTCCTTGGATAAGACTGACAGGCGTCTCAACCAATCAGGTTCACCGGTTCTGGTGACGGGTAAGTTGATTGGCTGAAGCGTCTATCAGAGCAGTAGAAGACATTGAGGGGCGTCGAGTGGCGACAATTACAGGGCACAGTGGCTGCGTTTGATGGCAAGGCACAGTGGTTACAATTGATGGCACAGTGGCTGCGTTTATTGGGCACAGGTGAGGCTGCAATTGTTTTTTGTTTTTTTTTCATTTGTTTGTGCCCCCCCAAAATTTTTGAGCACCAGCCGCCACTGTACTCGAGTATATACGGTAATTACATTTTGTTGGTTTGCTACCTAAAATGAAGACAGACACATTTACTAGTGCAAATTATAACATCCAAGTGAAAGATATAACACCAACATGTCAGAAAAAAAAAACACAGAATCAGCGAGTTGGAAAAAGGATTCCCCCTTACGTCTGTATTTTGTTGAACCACGTTTTGCTTTAGTCTTTGCACATCTAGACCAGGGGTGTCAAACACAAGGCCCGCGGGCCGAATCCGGCCCTCCAGGCCATTTCATGTGGCCCTCGCACCGCTCCGGCAGCATCAGGAGAGCTCTAGACCCTGTACTTTTTGCTTTCAAGCAATGCATCCAGCTTCTTCCCAGCAGCAGCCTAAGGAAAGTCTGGTGCACTGTGATGTAAGGGAGGGTGGGGGACTCGACTTCTGATGGTGGGGTGGCTCTTGACATCTAATGTAGGGGGAGGGGATGCGCTGGACATCTAATCTTACAGATACAACCGGCCCTTTTGAGGGCAATCATAATGCTGATGCGGCCCACCATGAAATTTAGTTTGACACCCCTGATCTAGACTTTGCAATATTTGCCCACTCTTCTTTATAGAGCTGCTCAAGTTCAGTTACATTCGATGGTGACAGTTTTTGGACTGCAGTCTTCAAGTTTTTTCACAGATTTTCAATGGGATTTAAGTCTTGGCTCTGACTATTCCATGCTATGACATTCACCTTTTTCCAAGAATTTCATGGTATTGTTCCCCATTCATTTTCCTTCTATCCTGACAAGTGCTCCAGTCCCTGTTGCAGAGAAACATCCCCCATAACAGGATATTACCCCCTCTGTGCTTTACTGTAGATGTATGGTGGTATTTGGATGGTGAGCTGTATTGGGTTTCCACTCAAACATATTATTTAGTGTTGGGGCCAAATAATTCAATTTTAGTCTCATCTGACCATAATATGTTTTTCCTCATGGCCTCAGAATCTTCGAGGTACGTTTAGGGTGGTCAGAAGACTAAAAGGTGAATTATTTGGCCTCAACATCAAACGATATGTCTGGTGGAAATCCAATACAGCTCCCCATCCAAATAACACCATTCCTACAGTAGAGCATGGAGGGGGTAATATCCTGTTATGGGGGATGTTTCTCTGCAACAGGGACAGGAGCACTTGTCAGGATAGAAGGGAAAATGGATGGGGAACAATACCATCAAATTCTTGGTTGAAGGAGAAAAGGGTGAAGGTCTTTGGATGGTCTGGTGTCAGAGCCCAGACTTAAACCCCATTGAAAATCTGTGGAATGACTTGAAGACTGCAGTCCACAAACAGTCGCCATCAAATGTAACTGAACTTGAGAGGGCAAATATTGCAAAGTCTACATGTGTAAAGTTAGTAGAGACAAATCTCAACAGACTAAAGGCTGGAATGAAAGCAAAAGGTGGTTCAACAAAATACTGACATGAAGGGGGGATCCTTTTTCCAACTCAATGATTCTGTTGAATTTTTATTTTTTTATGACATGTTGGTGTTCTATCTTTCGCTTGGATGTTATATGTTGCACTAGTAAATACAGCTGTATAAAACAAAAACTGTGTCTGTCTTTAATTCAGGCTGACAAAGCAACAACATGTGCATATTTAAAGAGGGGGGGGGGGGATTCTATTCTATACCCAATGTATCTCCAGTACAAACAGACATTTCCAGTACAACCAACCATCTCCAGCCTCATATAAATGTCTCCACCTTGCTCCGATTAGCCCCACCCACTACCGAATATCTTTGCCTTCCTCAGATTAGCTCCACCCTCTGCTCAATATCTCCATTTTCTATTGATTAGCTCCACCCTCTACTGAATATCACTGTCTTCCCCCGATTAGCTCCACCCGAGAGGAAGGAGGATATTTATTGGGGTATACAGCAGGAGAAGGGTATAGAGTGAGGTATATGGCAAGAAGTGAGGTATAGAGTGGAGTATATGGCAGGAGGGGGTATATGGGGAAGGGAGGTGAGGTATATAACAGGGTATTTAGGTGAGGGGGGGGGAATATATAGCAGGGTATATAGGAAGGGAGGTGAGGTATATAGTGGGGTATATGGGGGAAAAGTACAGATTGGGGTATATGGGAGGAGGGGGGGGGGGAGTATATAATGGGTTATATGGGGGGATGGAAAGTATATAGTGGGGTATATGGGGAGGGGGTGTACAGTAAGTATATTGGGGAGGGGAAGTATATAGTGGGATATATGGGGGAGGGGCCGTATATAGTGGGGTATATGGGGGAGGGGACGTATATAGTGGGGTATATGGGGGAGGGGACGTATATAGTGGGGTATATGGGGGAAGGGACATATATAGTGGGGTATATGGGGGAAGGGGTATATAGTGGGGTATATGGGGGAAGGGACGTATATAGTGGGTTATATGGGGGAGGAGATGTATATAGTGGGGTATATGGGGGAAGGGACGTATATAGTGGGGTATATGGGGGAAGGGACATATATAGTGGGGTATATGGGGGAAGGGACTTATATAGTGGGTTATATGGGGGAGGAGATGTATATAGTGGGGTATATGGGGGAAGGGACGTATATAGTGGGGAATATAGAGGGGAGAAGTATATAGTGGGGTATATGGGAGGGGTGTACAGTAAGTATATGGGGGGAGTGGAAGTATATAGTAGGGAGAAGTATATGGGGAGGGGGGGTGTACAGTAAGTATATGGGGGAGGGGACGTATATAGTGGGGTATATGGGGGAGGGGAGGTATGTAGTGGGTATATGGGGGAGGGGACGTAAATAGTGGGGTATATGGGGGAGGGGACGTAAATAGTGGGGTATATGGGGGGAGGTGGAAGTATAGTGGGGTATATGGGGGAGGGGACGTATATAGTGGGGTATATGGGGGAGGGGACGTATATAGTGGGGTATATGGGGGAGGGGAAGTATATAGTGGGGTATATGGGGGAGGGGAAGTATATAGTGGGGTATATGGGGGAGGTGGAAGTATATAGTGGGGTATATGGGGGAGGGGACGTATATAGTGGGGTATATGGGGGAGGGGACGTATATAGTGGGGTATATGGGGGAGGTGGAGTATATAGTGGGGTATATGGGGAGGGGACGTATATAGTAGGGTATATGGGGGAGGGGACGTATATGGGAGGTGGAAGTATATAGTGGGGTATATGGGGGAGGTGGAAGTATATAGTGGGGTATATGGGGGAGGGGGAAGTATATAGTAGGGTATATGGGGGAGGGGACGTATATAGTGGGTATATGGGAGGGGACGTATATAGGTGGGGTGGGGTATATGGGGGAGGTGGAAGTATATAGTGGGGTATATGGGGGAGGGGACGTATATAGTGGGGTATATGGGGGAGGGGACGTATATAGTGGGGTATATGGGGGAGGTGGAAGTATATAGTGGGGTATATGGGGGAGGGGACGTATATAGTAGGGTATATGGGGGAGGGGACGTATATAGTAGGGTATATGGGGGAGGGGACGTATATGTTGGAGGTGGAAGTATATAGTGGGGTATATTGGGGGAGGGGAGGTGTATATAGCCGGGCTCATACCAGGTACCCGGGTAGGTCGGGCGGGTTGAGCCGGTATCCGGTGTTTAGGGCCTCCTCCACCCTCTCCGGTATGTTCAGTCTCCGGTAGTATTGGGCGGCACTCATGGCCTCCTCCCGGTGTCGGCTCCCCTCCGTGCGGCTCATGTCTCCTCAGGACGCTCCGTCCGTCACCATGGAAACCGCCACCACCAACAGCCGCGACCTCTAGTGTCCGGACTACAGCAAGATGGCGGCTCCGTCCGATCTAGAGTCCGCCCCTCCTGCGTGTATATGTACGGGGGAGGCCCCTCCCATGTCACACTGTACATGTACTGACAGGGGGATGGGATCTGCGGGTGATCTCCAGCTTCAAGCAAGTCAGTAGGAGATGATCTGGAATGAATGTCTCATATCTGCTCCCCTCTGCTCTGTCACCCCAATAGAAGTGTTATTATATCTGCTCCATAAGTGGGGGAGAAATAACAACAATAGCTGATGATCCTGCCAGACATTCAGCGCTGTCCTGTGTCTCCCATACTATGAGAACAGGGGAAGTGGTTTCGTAGTTTAGCAAAAGACGATGGGCAGGTCTGACACCACTGAACCCCCAAGTCGATGCATCCCCACCCCAAGTAGTACAGGAACCTTTTCTAAGATGGAGCGGCATGAGTCGCTGGGATTAGAATGGTTCCATTGCACTGATTGGAGCACCTACATCACCCGACAAGTCACCCCAGTATGAACCAACGCCAATAGATCAGCAGATATGTGTCTGTCTGGGATTGGTCTTTATTTTTTATATCAGAAGAAAGTTATTTTTTTTTAACATTTAAAGGGGTTGTAAAGGTTCATGTTTTTTCACCTTAATGCATTCTATGCATTAAAGTGGTTGTAAACCCACTTTTTCGACTTTTACCTACAGGTAAGCCTATAATAAGGCTTACCTGTAGGTATAAAGAATATCTCCTAAACCTATACGGTTTAGGAGATATTACCCCCGCTGATTGCAGCGGCGCATGCGCAGGGGGGAATCTACGGCCAAAGGACCGGCCACCGCCGTCCTGGCCGGATTTAAATCTCCCGCGCGCACGCTCCGGGAGTGACGTCATCGCCGCTCCAGCCAATCACAGCGCTGGAGCGGCGATACCCGGAAGACACGCCGAGTCAAGATGACATCTCGCTCGGCGTGCACAGGTAAGTTCCCTACACCTCGTTCCGAGGTAAGTATTTCATAATGAGCTAATATGTGGTGCATATTAGCTCATTATGGCTTTTCCCTTGCAGGTGTAAAAAAAAAAAATTTTTTTTTTTGCGGTTTAACATTGGCTAGCCCCTCGCTGCTGTTCTCTGCTCATTTATTGGTTGATTGAAAGCAGCGCAGTCATTGGCTAGCGCTGCTGTCAATCATATCCAATGACGCGGCGTGCTACGGGGGCGGGGCCAAGGGATACAGTGAAAGACTATGGTTGCAGGAGCCGGCAAGGACTTTCCACCATGCGAGCGCGCTTGCATTAGGGTGCAAAGTTCTTGTGGGGGGGGGGGGGGAGCCAAGACAGCCACAGAGGGACCCCAGAAAACCAGGTTCGGGGCCACTCTGTGCAAAACGAGATGCACAGTGGATGCAAGTATAACATGTTTGTTATTTTTTTTTAAAACAAAGATTTAGTGTTCCTTTTAAAGGGTGTTCCAGCCAAAAAATGTGTTTATTAAAAGTCAGCAGCTACAAAAAGTGTAGCTGCTGGCTTTTAATAAACAATCACTTACCTGCTCCTGCGTTCCAGCGACGCGCCGACCGGGGCCCCACTCCTCTCCCCCCCCTCCCCAGCCAACGTCTCCATCCCGACTGTGGGCACCCAGCCGTGACAGCCTTCAGCTTCACGGCCGGGCACCCACTGCGCATGCGCGAGCCGCACTGCGCATGCGCGCGCGCGGTGCGACTCGCCGCTGATTGGACAGGCGATTGCCTAGGACCTGTCAGTGTCCTAGGCCATCGCTTACAGGGAGGGGCTGAAATAAGGCGATTACGCTTAATCGCCTTACCAGCCCCTCGGCCGAAGCAGGAAGTGGGACAGGAAGTCCCACTCCTCCTGAAGCCCCCACTCCCCCCCTCAAAAAAATGACATGCCAAATGTGGCATGTAAGGGGGTGAGGAGTGGAACAAGCGGAAGTTCCAAATTTGGGTGGAACTCCTCTTTAAGCTTATGTGTTTAAAAAAAGATGCACAAAAGAATGCAAAGTTGCAATGTACAAAACAGTAGAAAACAAATGGGCAATCACAGCTTCCAACTGCATAGAACTCATTAAAAAGAACATACAGCCCCACATAGTGGCTAAAAACAGAAATGACAGTGCCAATAGAGCATTAAAGCGATATTTTTTTTTTTTTAATAACAAAAAACAAAGCTTTACAAACATGTTATACTTACCTCCTCTGTCTGTGCAAGGGTTTTGCACAGAGTGGCCCCCGATCCTCTTTTTCTGGGGTCCGTGTGGGTACTTCTGAGTCCTGCTGCTGCGTCCATTGACACAGACAGCAGGACTCAGCCCCCCATGTCACTGGATTTGATTGACTGCAGTGGGAGCCAATGGCTCCCGCTGCTATTAATCTATCCAATGAGGATCCATTGTCAGGCCTACTTATCAGTGCTAGCTGGTCCAGGAAGTGCAAGCAAGGAGAGAGAGAGAGAGAGAACTGTGGATAGTGTCAAAAGTGTCTGCCATAATGTCGCAGTCGCGATAAAAAATCACAGATCGCCGCCATTCCTAATAATAAAAATTCCATAAAACTATCCCTTATTTTGTAGACACTATGGGGGTTATTTACGAAAAGGCAAATCCACTTAGCACTACAAGTGCACTGGAAATTGCAGTCGCTGTAGATCTGAAATGAGGGGAAGCTCTGCCGATTTTATTATCCAATCATGTGCAAGCTAAAATGCTGTCTTTTATTCCCCTTACATGTCCCCCTCAGATCTACAGCAACTGCACTTTCAGTGCAATTTCAAGTGCACTTTGCAGTTTCAGTTTGCACTTGTTGTGCAAAGTGGATTTGCCTTTCGTAAATAACCCTCTATAACTTGTGTGCAAACCAAACAATAAAACACTTATATACGTATCGGCCTAAACTGAGAACATTTTTTAATTTTATATATATATATATATATATATATATATATATATATATATAAAATATTTTTATTGTTTTTTTTAATTTTTTGGGGGGATATTTATTATAGCAAAAAGTAAAAAATATAGCCTTTTTCAAAAATGTCGTTTTTTTTTTTGTTTATAGCACAAAAAATAAAAACCACAGAGGTGATCAAATACCACCAAAAGAAAGCTCTATTTGTGGGAAAAAAAGGACGCCAATTTTGTTTGGGAGCCACGTCGCACGACCGCACAATTGTCAGTTATAGCGCCACAGCGCAGAATTGCAAAAAATGGCCTGGTCATTGAGCAGCCAAATCTTCCGGGGCTGAAGTGGTTAAGCAAAGTCCCTTCAGTCCCCCTCCAAATCTCCCAATTTATTTCTGCTATAATCTGACTTGCTGTTCGAGGGTGGCTACATTCCTTCTTCATGGTCCCTCTGTAGGCATGTACCCACCCTCTCTTGCTCAATCCTGCGATAAACTATGGACTATGGTATTGTAACGCACATAGATGAGTGTACATGGCCACAATGAACATGTACTGCTCATTCCAAAGAAACAGAATGGGGGGGGGGGGTTTGGGAGCTTACGAATGTTACCTAGGCTATTTCCTCTGCAGGTTGGATGTTATTCATTCCTACAGAATAGAGTGAATCAGGATATACTGCATTATAGCCACTAGATGGCGCCGATTATAGCCCAAAAAATTAAAAGAAAATACTTATTTACTATGAGTGTCAGCTCCATCTAGTGACCATAATGTGGTATTTTTGCAAACCACTCTATTTTAAAGCGTATCTCCACCCTAAAGTGAAGTCGCGCTGATCGAGACCCAATAGCGTTGCTGCTGTCTCTCAGCCAATCAGGAGGGAGATACACTTGTGGACATCGCTGGAAAGAGATGGGACTCAGGTAAGTATTAGGGGGGCTGCTGCACACAGAAGGCTTTTTATCTTAATGCATAAAGATAAAAAAAAAAAAAAATTCTGACTTTACAACTCCTTTAAATATAAATTCATAAGTCCCTGCCCCATGTCCTCCTCACCACCTACACCAGGGGTGTCAAACTCAAATTCATTGGGGGCCACATTAGCAGTATGGTTGCCCTCAAAGGGCCGGTTGTATCTGTAGGACTATGTATCCACTCTAGGGTTGCGCTATGTACCGAGTGCAGGGTACAGGAGTGCGTTACGTACAGAGTGCAGTGTACACACTGGAGCAGTGCACTAGCAGGACAGAAGAAAAACAAAAGTCTTGCTAGCCGCATCTTTGAGGCGCTGTAGGAGCGGTAAACTCACTGCTCCTAAAGTGCCCCTGCCCATTGGTGGTTTTAACCCTTTTTCGGCCACTAGCGGGGGTTAAAAGCGCCCCGCTAGCGGCCAAATTGTACAATAAAGACATTGTTTTAAGGAGTGCGGCAGTCCAGGATCTTCTTCTTTCCAGTGGCCGAATAGCGCCACAAAAGTGAAGGTAGAGTGCCACTAAAAATTGATAAAACGCTTTTTTGGCGCCCCAGTGTGAAAGCGGCCACACATGACCGTGTTTCGGGCTCTAAAAAATTACGTTTTTTTTTACTGTCATTAAAAACGATGGTGTGTGGGCTTCAGAGCATTTTTCACAATCTAAAAAATGGGCATTAAAAATTTCGAACATGCTCCATTTTTTCACAACGTTTTTAACCTTGTCATTTTTAAGGTTGTAAAAAATGGTCGTGTGTGGGCTTTAACGACGTGAAAAAAACATGCATGCTCAGAAGCAAGTTTTGAGACGGGAGCGCTCGTTCTGGTAAAACTACCGTTCATAATGGAGTAAGCACATTCATCACGCTGTAACAGACAGAAAAGCGCAAATCGTCTTTTACTAACACGGAATCAGCTCTGGGCCAACTCCGCACAGGACCCCGTTGCCGACGCCTGTATCGACCACCTGGAAGGACTAGGCCTTCAGCAACTAGTATGTGGGCCCACACATGCTTCTGGTCACACGCTCGATCTTATTTTCAGACAAGATCTGGAAATAAAAATCTTGGAAAATGAACCATTGCCATGGACCGATCACCATGCAATTAAATTCATTATTTCCGAATTCCCCCCCTTAATAAAAACATCAAATCCAGTGACAACACACTGGACCAGATGTCAGAAGAAGCTCCACTCGGAACTCTTCAAAGCCACTTTAGGGGATAAAATAAATACAATTCAGCCGCACTTAACAGCGGAAGAAACATTAGAGGCCATAAATACAGCACTATTGCAGTCAGCTGACTTGATAGCGCCGAAACGAAAGACCCAGATCAGGAAAAATAACTCCAGCTGGTTCAACAACCAGCTGGCTTCACTGAAGCAAGAGCGCAGAAGGGCAGAAGCAGCCTGGAAAAGAAATTCTTCAGATGAGAACCTCTCGATCTACAAGGTAATAACCAGAAAATACCACAAGCAAATCTTCAAAGCCAAGAAAAACTATTTTTCTGAGGCTATCAACGGTGCCCTAAATCGCCCCCGCGAACTCTTCAAGATGGTCACTCTTCAAAATTGAGGCTATCCGGCAAAGCATTCAACAAAACAACTTCGCTCCTAGCCCCCCCCATAGTCAGTTACACAGCACCGGCAGCAATTCACCAAAGTTAGGTGAGTTCACGCTGGAACCCATCTCCATTCAGACAACAAAAAATATCATCAGCACGCTGCGCAACAGCACTGCGCCAAATGATATTATCCCCACCAAACTGCTGAAGGAATGCGCCGACATCCTGGCACCTCCTGTCACGCAGCTTATCAACCAATCCTTCAGGGAGGGCATAATGCCCTCCCAGCTGAAGGAGGGCTTTATTCAACCCATTTTGAAGAAAGCCACCCTGGATCCGAAGGATCCACTCAATTGGTGCCCCATAACAGGCCTAAATGTTTTCTCCAAGGTAATGGAGAAAGCAGTGGTACAGCAGCTGCAACAGCATCTAGATACCCACAACTTACTCGACCCATTTCAATCAGGATTCCGTCCCGGACACGGGACGGAAACAGCATTGCTTAAGATATGGGACGACGTTCTCGAGGCCGCAGACGAAGGAGAATCTTCTCTTCTGGTTCTGTTGGACCTAAGCGCAGCCTTTGATACAGCAGATCACAAGCTATTATTGACTCGGCTGGCTAAAATAGCCAAAGTCGCAGAAAGCGATCTATCTTGGTTCTCCTCTTTTTTGGATAACCGATCGCAAATAGTGAAGCTAGGACCCTTCACTTCTGAACAACGCACATTATCGTGCGGGGTCCCTCAAGGATCTCCCCTGTCGCCGATGTTATTCAACATCTATATGCATCCTCTTTTCGAAATCATCAGCAGCCAAAAACTGCTATATCACTCATATGCAGATGACACGCAACTGTACTTCCGCATTTGCAATAAAAAGGATCACCACCTCAATCTAGAGACGTGCCTCACTTTGATAGAGGAATGGATGACAAAGAGTTATCTCAAACTCAACGGAGTGAAAACAGAACTTCTTCTGTTTCACGCCAAGCACAGGAATCAATCAGCAACAACCTGGTTCCCCCCACCCATTCTGGGCAAAATCATCTCCCCTAGCGCCAAAGTCAAAAGTCTTGGGGTCACTTTTGACTCCGACATGACAATGAACGCACAAATAGGGACAGTAGTCAGCGGATCTCACCATCTGCTGCGCCTACTACGCAGACTCATTCCTTTCATTCCCAAGAAAGACGTAGCGGTCGTGGTGGGAGCAGTTGTAAACTCCAGATTGGACTATGCAAATGCCCTTTACCTCATTTTGGACTCCCCAAGTACCAAATCGCTTGTCTTCAAGTCGTTCAAAATACGGCCGCCAGACTTGTGACTGGGAAAAAACCCTGGGAATCAATCTCGCCGTCACTGAGATCCCTTCACTGGTTACCAGTTAAAGACAGAATCACCTTTAAAGCTCTCTGTCTAACGCATAGATGTATCCATGGGAATGCTCCCCATTATCTATGCGAAAAGTTAAAAATTCAGAATCCCAATCGTATTCTACGATCCACCAATCAAAATCGGCTTCAGATACCGAAAGCCAGATACAAGTCCAAAGGGGACAGAAGATTCGCTGTCCAAGGTCCCAGACTATGGAACGCCTTACCAGCCAGTATTCGGCTGGAGGAGAACTACTTGGTCTTCAGGAGAAAGATTAAGACGCATCTCTTTTGATCTCAAAGGAGACAGGAACAACGAGCGCCCAGAGGCGATTTACTTCGCATGTGCTGCGCTATATAAGTTTTCATTCATTCATTCATTTAGCTAAAGCAGCCCAAAGGGTGGCGCCATCCGAATGGAACTTCCCCTTTATAGTGCCGTTGTACGTGTTGTAGGTCACCGCTCTTTGCTAGGCCATTTTTTTTTTCACGACCGTGTGTAGGCAAGGCCGTTTCAATGATCGGGATGAAATATTTTTTTTTTTTCTAGACCATTAAAAACGTCATTTTTTAGAACCCCAAAAACGGTCGTGTGTACGCGGCATTAGTGATGAAGATTGTGGTGCCCTTAAAAAAAACATACAAACATACAGCTTATTAATAAAATAATAAAGAAAGATAAATATATATAACTAAACAAAAATAAGCAAGCTTACATCAGCAGGTAAAGAAAACGGCTTTTTGCCAAGTTAACAGAGAAAGAAACAGATTTTATGTACAAAAAATAAAATAAAAAAAAGGACTGCAAAGCCCCAACCTCAATTTAAAGACAATCCAGGCTAAGAAACACCTTGAGATTTAACTGCCATCAGGATGCTTTAGGTACATGCTTCTTAGCTTGCTCACTCCCCACCCCATACGGAGACCCTACACGTTTCAATATTCTCTGCCATTCCTCCTCCATAGAAACCACCAACTCCTCACCAGAGGAACCCTCCACCTCAGACAACACCTCCACCCTCACCGATTCTGGAACACCGACATCCTTCCACCTCCTCTGCCTCGTACCAGTTTTCCCTTTAGCCTCCAACCATTCCATATCCTCACTTATATCACACGGACCAGGGAACCACAGACTGGGGGGCACCGACACCTCAGACGGTCTCGCAGACACAGATTCCGACGGCACTTAACCACAATCCAGGCTAAGAAACGTTTTGAGATTTAATCGCCATCAGGATGCGATTCCAAAATCCCCCCATTAACCCTTTCCCCACATCATTCACCCGACTTCTATCCAGAGGGAAGAATTCCTATACTAGCTCTGGCTTATTGTGCGCAGCCTCACATAGGTTACATTTAATGATGTTACAGTCCCTCGCCAAATGCCCCAGATCCTGACACAAAGAACACTTCTGTTCTGGACATTTAGAGGAGAAATGTTCCTTGACTCCACATTTATGGCACAGCTTAGGTTGACCAGGGCAGAAGATGGTAATCCTATCTCTACCAATAAGGCAGAGGAGGGAAAATGCTGGACCACATTCCCACACATACTCAACCTCGTTGACACCGACTACCCACCCGTCCAGATTCCTCTATCATCCACACCAACCACCCGTCCAGATTCCTCTATCATCCACACCAACCACCCACCCGTCCAGATTCCTCTATCATCATCCAGATTCCTCTATCATCCAACACAACCCCCATCCAGATTCCTCATCATCCATACCAACCACCCACCCGTCCAGATTCCTCTATCATCCACACCAACCACCCACCCGTCCAGATTCCTCTATCATCCACACCAACCACCCACCCGTCCAGATTCCTCTATCATCCACACCAACCACCCACCCACCCGTCCAGATTCCTCATCATCCACACCAACCACCCGTCCAGATTCCTCTATCATCCACACCAACCACCCACCCATCCAGATTCCTCTATCATCCACACCAACCACCCACCCGTCCAGATTCCTCTATCATCCACACCAACCACCCACCCGTCCAGATTCCTCTATCATCCACACCAACCACCCACCCGTCCAGATTCCTCATCATCCATTCCAGATTCCTCTATCATCCACACCAACCACCCACCCGTCCAGATTCCTCATCATCCACACCAACCACCCACCCGTCCAGATTCCTCATCATCCACACCAACCACCCACCCGTCCAGATTCCTCTATCATCCACACCAACCACCCACCCGTCCAGATTCCTCTATCATCCACACCAACCACCCACCCGTCCAGATTCCTCTATCATCCACACCAACCACCCACCCGTCCAGATTCCTCATCATCCACACCAACCACCCACCCGTCCAGATTCCTCTATCATCCACACCAACCACCCACCCGTCCAGATTCCTCATCATCCACACCAACCACCCACCCGTCCAGATTCCTCATCATCCACACCAACCACCCACCCGTCCAGATTCCTCTATCATCCACACCAACCACCCACCCGTCCAGATTCCTCTATCATCCACACCAACCACCCACCCGTCCAGATTCCTCATCATCCACACCATCCACCCGTCCAGATTCCTCTATCATCCACACCAACCACCCACCCGTCCAGATTCCTCTATCATCCACACCAACCACCCACCCATCCAGATTCCTCATCATCCACACCACCCACCCGTCCAGATTCCTCTATCATCCACACAACCACCACCCGTCCAGATTCCTCATCATCCACACCAACCACCCACCCATCCAGTTCCAGTCCATTCCTCATCATCCACACCAACCACCCACCCGTCCAGATTCCTCTATCATCCACACCAACCACCCGTCCAGATTCCTCATCATCCATACCAACCACCCACCCGTCCAGATTCCTCTATCATCCACACCAACACCCACCCGTCCAGATTCCTCTATCATCCACACCAACCACCCACCCGTCCAGATTCCTCATCATCCACACCATCCACCCGTCCAGATTCCTCTATCATCCACACCAACCACCCACCCGTCCAGATTCCTCTATCATCCACACCAACCACCCACCCATCCAGATTCCTCATCATCCACACCACCCACCCGTCCAGATTCCTCTATCATCCACACCAACCACCCACCCGTCCAGATTCCTCATCATCCACACCAACCACCCACCCATCCAGATTCCTCTATCATCCACACCAACCACCCACCCGTCCAGATTCCTCTATCATCCACACCATCCAGATTCCTCTATCATCCACACCAACCACCCACCCGTCCAGATTCCTCATCATCCATACCAACCACCCACCCGTCCAGATTCCTCTATCATCAACACCAACCACCCACCCGTCCAGATTCCTCATCATCCACACCAACCACCCACCCACCGGTCCAGATTCCTCATCATCCACACCAACCACCCACCCGTCCAGATTCCTCTATCATCCACACCAACCACCCACCCGTCCAGATTCCTCATCATCCACACCAACCACCCGTCCAGATTCCTCATCATCCATACCAACCACCCGTCCAGATTCCTCTATCACCCACCCGTCCAGATTCCTCTATCATCCACACCAACCACCCACCCGTCCAGATTCCTCTATCATCCACACCAACCACCCATCCAGATTCCTCATCATCCATACCAACCACCCACCCGTCCAGATTCCTCTATCATCCACACCAACCACCCACCCGTCCAGATTCCTCTATCATCCACACCAACCACCCACCCGTCCAGATTCCTCTATCATCCACACCAACCACCCACCCGTCCAGATTCCTCTATCATCCACACCAACCACCCACCCGTCCAGATTCCTCATCATCCACACCAACCACCCGTCCAGATTCCTCTATCATCCACACCAACCACCCACCCATCCAGATTCCTCTATCATCCACACCAACCACCAACGTCCAGATTCCTCTATCATCCACACCAACCACCCACCCGTCCAGATTCCTCTATCATCCACACCAACCACCCACCCGTCCAGATTCCTCATCATCCATACCAACCACCCACCCGTCCAGATTCCTCTATCATCCACACCAACCACCCACCCGTCCAGATTCCTCATCATCCACACCAACCACCCACCCGTCCAGATTCCTATCATCCACACCCACCCACCCGTCCAGGTCCAGATTCCTCTATCATCCACACCAACCACCCACCCGTCCAGATTCCTCATCATCCACACCATCTCCAGATTCCTCTATCATCCACACCAACCACCCACCCATCCAGATTCACTCTATCATCCACACCAACCACCCACCCGTCCAGATTCCTCTATCATCCACACCAACCACCCACCCGTCCAGATTCCTCATCATCCATACCAACCACCCACCCGTCCAGATTCCTCTATCATCCACACCAACCACCCACCCATCCAGATTCCTCATCATCCACACCAACCACTCACCCACCGGTCCAGATTCCTCATCATCCACACCAACCACCCACCCGTCCAGATTCCTCTATCATCCACACCAACCACCCACCCGTCCAGATTCCTCATCATCCACACCAACCACCCACCCACCCGTCCAGATTCCTCATCATCCATACCAACCACCCACCCGTCCAGATTCCTCTATCATCCACACCAACCATCCACCCGTCCAGATTCCTCTATCATCCACACCAACCACCCACCTGTCTAGATTCCTCATCATCAACACATACCACCCACTTGTCCAGATTCCTCATCATCCACACATACCACCCACCCATCCAGATTCCTCATCATCCATACCAACCACCCACCCATCCAGACTCCTTTATCATGCACACCAACCACCCACCCGTCCATATTCCTCATCATCCACACCAACCACCCACCCGTCCAGATTCCTCATCATCCACACCAACCACCCACCCGTCCAGATTCCTCATCATCCACACCAACCACCCACCCGTCCAGATTCCTCATCATCCACACCAACCACCCACCCGTTCAGATTCCTCATCATCCACACCAACCACCCACCCGTCCAGATTCCTCTATCATCCACACCAACCACCCACCCGTCCAGATTCCTCATCATTCACACCACCCACCCGTCCAGATTCCTCATCATCCACACATACCACCCACCCATCCAGATTCCTCATCATCCATACCAACCACCCACCCATCCAGATTCCTCTATCATCCACACCAACCACCCACCCGTCCAGATTCCTCATCATCCATAATCTTTTTTAGGGGACACATTTCAACAAACCTCCTTAACCAGACCCATAAAGCCTTGGGGGATTTTAGACTTATTCCTCGTCAGGATAGTCACATTGTTTATCAAGGGATGTTATGAAATAACCTTGGGAACAAGCCTCTTGCAGTCTGGCTGGCCCCTTTATACATGCTCATACCGTTCCCCAAACGGATCAAGGGATTCTTGACCCACAAATGACAAATCATATTCATAGGAACCAGCCGGTCTCATGAGAGCATAAAATATCCTCCGCCTTAAATCCCATGGCTAGGATCCTATCCACAACCACCCTCCTGATAGGTGGAATACTTCCTCCTCCTCACCTGAGCTGTCCTTAGACATTAGAGTGTAAGCCCCTCTGGTGCACTGATGTGGCTCGGTGTTCTCTGTACAGCACTGTGGAAGATATCAGTGCTATATAAAATGTAAAATAATATTATACATTTATATGGCTCTGGCATATTCCGCAGAGCTGTACAAAGAACCCTGAGCCATTCACACCAATCTCTGCACCAGAGAAGCTTACACTCTAATGTCCCACCAGTGTCACACAGTATTATTATTATAGGTTTACAGTACATAGCTCGACATATGCCATAGTGCTGTACAGAGAACACTGAGCCAGTCACATCTGTCTCTGCATCAGAGGAGCTTACATTCCCCCCACCCAGTCGCACAGTATTAAAGTGGTTGTAAAGCTTTGTGTTTTTTCAACTAAATGCATCCTATGCATTAAGGCAGGGCTCAAAATTTCAAGTCCTGAGCTACTAGCCAGGCCTCAAGAGTTACTCGCCACCAGTTGCCCCACCTAATTCATGCACTGCCCTGCTATAATTGCCCTAATTGCACCCGTAAACACGCCCTCGTAGATTATCTCATGGAATGACCCTGTTAAACGTTTTACACAGAATCAGGTTACAAAATTAAATATTACCAACAACAACTTTAACAAAATGGGACAGGGCACCAGGGTCAGACCAGAGGGACAGGGCACCGGGGTCAGACCAGAGGGACAGGGCACTGGGGGCAGACCAGAGGGACAGGGCACTGGGGGCAGACCAGAGGGACAGGGCACTGGGGGCAGACCAGAGGGACGGGGCACTGGGGGCAGACCAGAGGGACGGGGCACTGGGGGCAGACCAGAGGGACAGGGCACTGGGGGCAGACCAGAGGGACAGGGCACTAGAACTAGGTCTCTTCCCCATTCTCTTGCTGTCTCCTCTGCAACTCCCATCCACCCTCTCTCTCTCTCTCTCCATTCTTCTCATCATCAGGAGCCTGTGTGTGCGGCTCCACGCTTGCATGTCCCCACTTCCCCCTTTTATTCAGGCTGGCAGTGAGGAGAGGAGCTGCAGCACAGTGGGAGGGAGTACAATCCAGCACTGAGATCCACACAACTGCACAGCCATTCACACCATAGCACAGCGTACACTGACACCGCACAGCACACATTGAGACCAGTCTGTTCACAGTGCTCAGGCTGAACTGTTGGACACTTACATAGAGCACAAGGAGAAGAAAACTGCACAAATTGGAAGGCTGCCGCTCTCATGTCAGGGCAATTTTCAGTGAGCGCTGGTAATTTTCGCAATCCTTCACCTCACTCATTACTTTCTGCTCTCCAGCTACATTGGTCGGGGGGGGGGGGGGGGGCAGGCTCAGAGAGGTTATACTATTAGGTCCCATGGCTTAGTGTAGGCACAGATTGGAGGGAGATTGGTCATGTAGCCCTGTCATCACTCGCCCCCAGCTTAAATCCACTCGCCAAATGCTAGTAGGCGAGTGGAAATTTTGAGGGCTGCATTAAGGTGAAAAAACACCTTGCACTCTCGGGCCCCCCAGCCCCCCGTTTTACTAACCTGAGCCACGAAACTCTGTGGGCTTGATCCCGCATTGGTTTCCCCCAGCTTGAGGTGGCCCTTCATTGGAGATTGATAGAAGCGCAGATATTGGCTCCCGCTACTGTCAATCAAATCAATGAAGCGGCTCGGCGGGGGCAGGGCCAAGTGATACAGTTGACGGCTATGGCCGCTGACTAACATAGAAGCGTGCCAGCAAGCTAACCCCTTTGGGAGAGTGCTTCCCAGAACGTGAGTTAGCTGTTTCAGGGGGGTGCAGAAACAGCCGCTGAGGGACCCCAGAAGACGAGGATCGGGGCCACTCTGGGCAAAACAAACTGCACAGTGGAGGGAAGTATGGTATGTTTGTTATTTAAAAAAATAAAATACCTTTACAACCCCTTTAACCACTTGTCCACCGGGCCTATTTTGGCACTTCTCTCCTTCATGTAAAAATCACAATTTTTTTTGCTAGAAAATTAATCAGAACCCCCTAACATTATATATATTTTTTTTTAGCAGACACCCTAGGGAATAAAATGGCGGACATTGCAACTTTTTTTCTTGCACGATATTTGTGCAATAATTTTTAAAAAGCCTTTTTTTGGGGATTTATTAATTAAAAAATAACAAAACAGTAGTTAGCCCAATTTCTTTGTATAATGTAAAAGATAAAGTTACGCCGAGTAAATAGATACCTAACATGTCACGCTTTAAAATTGCGCACACTCATGGAATGGCGCCAAACTTCGGTACTTAAAAATCTCCATAGGCGATGCTTTAACTTTTTTACAGGTTACTATTTTCGAGTTACAGAGGAGGTCTAGTACTAGAATTGTTGCACACGCTCTAATGTATGCGACGATACTTCACATGTTTGAACAGCGTTTACATATGTGGGCAGGACTTGCATGCGTGTTCGCTTCTGCGAGCAAAATAACGGGGACAGGGGCGTTTTAAATGTTTTTTTTAATTTATTTTTTACTTAATTTTTGTTTCATTTACACTTTTTTTTTTTTTTATTTTTTTTTGATCACTCTTATTCCTATTACAAGGAATATAAACATCCCTTGTAATAGGAATCACTGTGACAGGTCCTCTTTATGGAGAGATGTGGGGTCAATAAGACCCCACATCTCTCCTCCAGGCTTACAAGCATGAAACCGGTGAAAAAAAAAAAAATCACCGATCACATGCCGACAGCCGTGATTGCGGCATTGTTTACTTCCAGGTTCCAGAGCCTCCGACGGTCATAGAGATGACTGGTGACCATCTGGTCACAATCATCTCTATTCTTTACCAGCGATCGCCAGCCAATTCGCTCTCTGGGCCCCCGATGGCACGGGAGAGCCCGGAGAAGCACCAGATGGCGGGAGAGGGGGGGCGTCCACTTCCACTGCCTATAAGAACGATCGGAACCATCGCTTTGATCGTTTTTATGGTGCACAGAATCGGCGGCTGAAGACGGCGATATCTGAATGATGCCTGTAGCTGCACCGCACAAAGTGGAGGACGTCATGGTGGACAAGTGGTTAATATTATACATTTACAGTATATAGCTCTGACATATTCCATAGTGCTGTACAGAGAACCCTGAGCCATTCCCACCGTTCCCTTTACTGTTGATGTTTCTTTTAGGCATTATGTGATTTTTTTAAATTTTAGCTTGCTGTAAGTTTATCACTGAAATACAACAAAAACGTAAAAAAAAATAAAACATCTATAATTGACCAATTCTGTATTTATTTTTGTTCATTAGTTGATCTGGACTCTGAATGATTTATGCCCCATCAATTATTTTATTAGTACATGGTGGAAGATGTAGGAATATAGATATATATATATATATATATATACATATACATACACACATACATACATACACACACACACACACACATTATATATATATATATAGATATTATAGATTGTAAGATTCTATGAGCAGGACCCTCGTAGCCCTCTTGTATTTTATTGTAATTTAACTGTCCAGTCTCCCTTTAAATTGCAAAGTAAACTGTCGGCTCCATATGAATCCTATAAAATAATATATAGATCTCTCTCTCATACATGTTTAATATATATTTGTTAGTGTCTATTTGTTTATATATATATATATATATATATATATATATATATATATATATATATATATATATATATATATATATATACATACATACATATATACACACACACACACATTATATATATATATATATATATATATATATATATATATATATATAAAATTTATTATATATATATATATATATATATATATATATATATAAAAATTTATTATACACACACGTTTTTGCTTGTCACTACTAAACATAAGTGCGGCGTTGCCGACGCTGAAAAATCTTTTGTTTATTAACCCCGAGTAAAGTTTGCAGCTAACAACGCTTTTAGCAATCTCTGCATTAAAATGCGATTATTCTGATGAGGATAATGATATGAAATTAGCGGATCCGGGCTGCACATACGGCTTTTCATGTGCTTACCAAGTATTTGTTTGCAAACTGTTTTCTGGTTGGAAACGGCGAGCGTGGCGGCGGCAGCGGTGGTGTAGGGGCGGGGGGGGGTCTGTTGTCAGCCGGGTCTCAGCGGGAGATTTGCACAGAATGCTGTGAAGATATTCACTTAAGAGTCTGTGAATGGTGGGGGGGGGGGGGGGGGATTTTCTATTCTATCCATCGCTCTGCGCCCTGTCCGGCTCCCCGCTGTGCTCTGTGTTATTTTCCTTCGACCACGGGAGGCGAGAAGCGAGCATTTCTTTTCAACGGGGGCGGACAGAGGGGGTCATAAATAGCGTGTGTTAATTGTTAATAATAATCAGCAATATTGTCATAATTATCCTAAAGCGCAATTAGCGACCTTAAAAGCATCCCTTTCTATTCACAACAGGATAAAACGCCGACCGCCCCTATCTCGTCCTATTGAAAGGAAGCCGCAGAGCGCCGCCGTGGAGAGACAAGCAAGCTGCCTTTTCGGCACAATCCGCCGCGACTAATTAATTTATCTGCCAATGGATGAAACATCTGGTATCTTGTTTGCGCGGAAACACATTATCCCTGAAATCAATAGGACGGTTAGCAGATTACGACGGGATTAGGGAGTTCAGATCGCACCGGGGTCAGCAGGCCGCGGCCCCAGGTTTTTTTTTTCCTTTTTGGGTGAGAGGTTGAAGCCGGCTGCGTCAGAGTGACTTCCAAACACTGATAAACATACGCCTCGTCCCGCAGTTCTTGTAACACCCAAACGCCCTCCAGCCGTACGCAACACATCCATTCTTCAGGTTGATTGCTACGCAACAAGCCCTTTAAATCGATTTTTCTGTTAAATTGTTTGCCCTTTCCCTGTGATGACGCCGCGCAAACGGATGCGTCTTGTGTTCCGATATCACCGCCTCTGTAGAATAAAAATCGATCCATTATCTCACACCCCGCAGAAGAAAATTATTTTATAAAATACGCACGCATTATGATCGCAAATGGAAAAAAGGGATTGAACAGGCAAAACATGCTCCATATTCTATGAATACAACAAGGAATTGTTCATTCAGTCCGATCAATATTACATTCTGATTGGAGAGCGCATCTGATCACAACACACAGCCGCGGTTATCGATGGATCCTAAATAAAGTTGGAAATCTAGCAAACTGCGCTGTGTGTGTGGGCCCCTCGCAGTCTCTTTAACCACTTAAGGTCCACGCTATAGCTGAATGACGTGGCCGTTTGCGATGCGATCTGTGCGGCCAATGAGAGATGAGATGATATGTAAACATTTGAGATCATCTCTCATTGCCGGCTCACACAGAGACAGCGTCCGGTCTCTGGAGAGGAGACCCATCTGTGTCCCTTGTACATAGGGACACAGATCGGTCACCTCCCCCAGTCACCCCCCTCCCCCACACAGTTAGAACACACCCAGGATACACATTTAACCCCTTTCTCACCCCCTGGTGTTAACCCCTCAATGCCAGTCACATTTATACAGTAATTAGTGCATATTTATAGCACTGTCCGCAGCATAAATGTAAATGGCGCCAAAAATGTGTCCGCCATAATGTCGCTGTCCCAATAAAAATCGCAGATCGCCACCATTACTAGTAAAAAAAAAAAAAATTCTGTCCCCTATTTTGTAGGCGCTATAACTTTTGCGCAAACCAGTCGCTTATTGCGATTTTTTTTTTTACCAAAAATATGTAGTATACCTATCGGCCTAAACTGAGAAAAAAACATGTTTTTTTTTTTTTAAATTAGGCTATTTATTTTAGCAACAAGTAAAAAATATTGTATTTTTTTTTTTCAAAATTGTCGCTTTTTTTTCTTTATAGCGCAAAAAATAAAAACCGCAGAGGTGATCAAATACCACCAAAATAAAGCTCTACTTGTGAGGAAAAAAAGGACGTCAATTTTGTTTGGGAGCCACGTCGCACGACCGCGCAATTGTCAGTTAAAGCGACGCAGTGCCGGAAGCTGAAATTTCACCTGGGCAGAAGGGGGGTATATGTGCCCAGTAAGGAAGTGGTTAAGGTGATTGTCTGTGGGGGTGATTGTAATCAGATGCAATTAGAATTTTTAATTATCAAATGGATAAAAAAAAAAAAAATCTTCCATCCAATTAAATTGTAAGCCTTGTGAAATGTCAAATCATTTTTCCTTTGCTGTGTTATACGCTGACCATATAATCACTGCACCATCAATAAAAATAAATAAATGATCGAATCTGCATCCAATCAGACATGCCCTTCTACTACAAGGTTTTGGTGGGCATAAAGGAGATTGTACAATCAGACAACATATCGGTAACATGTGTTAAGTTTTAAATGTAAAGAGTTAAGCAGGTCATATATGGATCGAATCTTGTCCGGTTCAGCAGGGGTTGTATATGTCCATTGATTGACTTCAGTACAAACAGCCTGTCATATTTTTTGCATGCGATTACGGCTGGTGGCTATAGCTACTAGCAGTACTCATTGTGTTCTGCTGGTATGAAAGGCTCCCCACCAGCAGAACACAATAAAACTGCAAAAGGGATTCCCCAATTAACCTCTTAGCGACAGCGGTATAGACAAATGACGGCTACAGCATGATCTCGCTTCCTTCCATCGGGAGCGTTCTGATCACATATCAGAGTAAAGAGATAAATAACAATCAGCTCTTTACTACAAGAACAGTTGTGTCTAATCACAGTGTAAACAGGATTTGCCGGTTATTGGCAGTCCTCTCCTCTCCGCACATGAGGAGAGGAGAGGCGGTAACTGGGGACATCTACACTGATACATCAGGGCACTGATCATCAGGGCAGCCTCAGCAGCGCCCATCAGGGCAGCCTCAGCAGCGCCCATCAGGGCAGCCTCAGCAGCGCCCATCAGGGCAGCCTCAGCAGCGCCCATCAGGGCAGCCTCAGCAGCGCCCATCAGGGCAGCCTCAGCAACGCCCATCAGGGCAGCCTCAGCAACGCC
Organism: Rana kukunoris; assembly: GCA_029574335.1. Taxonomy (NCBI): domain Eukaryota; kingdom Metazoa; phylum Chordata; class Amphibia; order Anura; family Ranidae; genus Rana; species Rana kukunoris. The sequence goes on along the minus strand of CM056056.1, from coordinate 26,483,609 downwards.
CATCAGGGCAGCCTCAGCAACGCCCATCAGTGAAGGAGAAAAATTACTTATTTTTCAGTCAGTAGCAATTAAATGCCACCAAAAGAAAGCTCTATCTGTCTCAAAAAAATTGAAGATTGTGTTTGGGTAGGTACAACGTTGCATGACTGCGCAAGTGTCATGTAAATTGCGACAGCGCTGAAAGCTGAAAATTGGTTTGGGCAGGAAGGGGGTGAAAGTGTCCGATATGCAAGTGGTTAACACAGATTGTGTTGATGCAGGAAAGAAAATCGCATTATGTATGACTTGTCTTAAAGGGGATGCACAGATGAATCACATGGGAAAAATAATTGTATTAAATGTCCAGTGCTGGCTATAAAAGTTCAGCCTTGTTACACTTATTTGCAGACTTTACTAAATGATTTACCAATTGAAGAGAAGTTTTAGGTTGCTTCTTCTCGAATAAGAAGAATGGGAAGGTTCCCCAGTGGGGCTTTGGACAGCAGTGTAATATAGTTGAAAAATTAGCAAATGGATAGCAAAAAGGGGTACATTTATTGAAATAGTACAGGTATCACAATGAATGAAGTTACAACATTTAAAAGGCTGGCCAATAGGTAAAATACATAATCCACAATGTAGCTTATATTCAAGTTTACATAATACTGTGCACATTGTTACACATCAGATTGCTGAATGTGGTGGAATCCCCGACGCGTTTCGACCTCTGTAGCGGTTATCATCAGGAGGAAATTATCTCTGACAAAACACATTACATAATTTCAGATATAGGAAAACATCACCATTAGTCCCATTTGGGGTCTAACATGATGAGATATTTACCGCTGAAGTGGAGTGGATGGTCCCATGGCCAGTTGGGTTGTGAATCACCGGGTGATGAGGAGGACCCCATAGGGGCACCCACTCCCCCACGGCGGAAGAGCCCGGTCCGAGGGGCTTACAAGGAGCCACACAAGATTGACACCCTCCCACCATATATAGAGTGTAAAGGTTATGGGTATATTGGCTCTTGGCACATTAACATGAATTATTAGAAGTATATGGACCAACTGCTATCATAATGTCTCACCAGGTACCAGAAGTCCCAGAAGTACAGTTAACTTCTAGGGGTATGGATAATAAGGTATGTTAGTATGCAATGTAGGATGAAGCGTAATTGTAGTAGTAATTGCAATCCTGAATTAAAAGAGTGTTGGGATTGGTGAAGGTTGTGCGAGTGAAATATATATGTGATAGAGCAAGGACAGTGAAGTGTAAGTGATCAAATCGGAGTGATAAGGTGTTGTGTGTAATGCTGAAGGTGATCAAATGAAAAAAAAAATATATATATATATATATATAAAATAAAAATACTGGGCCAGATTCAGAAAGTATTTACGTCGGCGTATCTAGAGATACGGCGCGTAAATACTAAGAATAGCCGACGTATCTTTTTTCTGTATTCAGAAAACAAGATACGCTGGAATTCAGGTAATATACGAGTGACGTAGGTGGCACTTCCGTCGTTTTACGCGTCGAATATGTAAATTGGGGAGTTACACCGATTCCCGAACGTACTTGCGGCCGGGCGTCGTAGTTTACATTGTTTGCGTAAGCGTTATCCCGGCATAAAGTTACCCCTGCTATATGAGGCGCAGCCAATGTTAAAGCGGATGGTTCACCAAAAAATAATATTAAAAGCCAGCAGCAACAAATACTGCAGCTGCTGACTTTTAATATTAGGACACTTACCTGTCCTGGAGTCCAGCGGCGTCCGCAGCAGAGGATGAGCGATCGCTCGTCACCCTGCTGCTCCCCCCTCCATCCACGGTGAGGGAACCAGGAAGTGAAGTGCTCCGGCTTCACTGCCCGGTTCCCTACGGCGCATGCGCGAGTCGCGCTGCGCCCGCCGATTGGCTCCCGCTGTGTGCTGGGAGCCGAGAGTTCCCAGCACACAACGGGAAAAGCCCGTCTTTTGCCCGAGACTGCGGGCCGGAAGTGGGTGCGGATACCTGTCTTTAGACTGGTATCTGCACCCCCCTCCCCCCTGAAAGGTGTCAAATGTGACACCGGAGGGGGGGAGGGTTCCGATCAGTGGATCTTCACTTTAGGGTGGAGATCCGCTTTAAGTATGGACATTGGCACAGCGTCGAATTGTACGTAGTTTACGTCATTTGCGTAAATCGTTCGGGAATGGGGCTGGACGGAATTTACGTACATTTACATTGACTAGTTGCGACGCGTTTCACGCGTGCGCACTGGGATATGTCACGGACGGCGCATGCACCGTTCAGAAAATACGTAAATAGCGTGGGGTCATGATTCATTTACATGAATCCCGCCCCCTACATGACTAATTTGAATTCGGTGCCCTTACGCCGGACACTTTACGATACGCCGCCGCAACTTATGGATTAAGTGCTTTCTGAATAAGGCACCTGCCCACAACAGTTGCGGAGGCATAGCGTAAAGTGCATACGCTATGCCCGCACACAATTACGCCCCCCTTTTCTGAAGCTGGCCCAATATGTGGAAATTAAAAAAGGTATGTATGCGTGTATGTATGTATGTATGTGTGTGTATGTGTTTGATGTTACCTGCAGGATATAAGCTGTGGTGTAGAAGCAATGTAAAAACAAGTGTGTGTGTGTGTGTCTGCAAATGGGTGTTAGCGTATGAGTGTATGAACCTAATAAGTGAAAGTTAAACTTCTCGAATGCCCCTCCAGCCAATCAAACTTCCTCTATCCCCATAGATTCGCTCTACCGTGGCAATAGCAGCTCATGTTTTGCTGTTTACACCCCGTTGAGGTGATTTGCCTTCTCTTGTACCAGATCAAAGATCCAATGGTGGCCATACACACTTTGACTTCATTAGCCAATTGATGTGCGATAAACTATAAACTTTCCTTCTGACTCCATTTAGATTCATCATAGCCGATATCGGCCAGGGTGGAAAATTATTAAATTGTTTTCTTTTGGTTGTAAGCACCGACATACTTAGTTCATGAACAGGTTTGCATTTTGATCAGATTATGAGATTAAAGGGGAGTTCCACCCACAATTTCACTTTTTAAATATAAATACCCCTGTAATACACAAGCTTGATGTATTCTAGTAAAGTTAGTCTGTAAACTAAGGTCCGTTTTGTTAGGTTGTTACAGCATTTAGATAGTTTATAAAATAGATATAGGCTGTGGCCATCTTAAGTGTGGGAATCAGGAAGTCAGACTGTATGACTTCCTGGATTTCAGCCTTGCTGATCTCGCACATGCTCAGTGCTGCACAAGCAATGTAATAGGTTTCCATAAGAACAAGAGGAACTAGCTGCCCTTTATCTATGAAAAACTCTCCTCTCCTCCAGTAGATATATCTGATCACTGCACCGATCACAGCAAACCGCACTGATTGCAGCAAATCGCACCGATCACAGCACCAATCGCAGCACACTGCACCGATCGCACGATCACTGCACCGATCGCAGCAAACCACACCGATCACAGCACGCTGCATCGATCGCAGCAAACCGCACCGATCGCAGGAAACCGCACCGATTACACCGATCACTGCACCGATCGCAGTAAACCGCACCGATCGCAGCACACTGCACCGATCACAGCAAACCGAACCGATCACAGCAAACCGAACCGATCACAGCAAACCGAACCGATCACAGCACACTGCACCGATCACACCGATCACAGCACACTCCACCGATCGCACCACACTGCACCGATCGCCCCACACTGCACCGATCGCAGCAAACTGCACCGATCACAGCACACTGCACCGATCACACCGATCGCACCACACTGCACCGATCGCAGCAAACCGCACCGATCACAGCACACTTCACCGATCGCAGCAAACCGCACCGATCGCAGCACACTGCACCGATCGCAGCACACTGCACCGATCGCAGCACACTGCACCGATCGCCGCAAACCGCACCGATCGCAGCACACTGCACCGATCACAGCAAACTGCACCGATCACAGCACACTGCACCGATCACAGCACACTGCACCGATCACAGCACACTGTACCGATCGCCCCACACTGCACCGATCACAGCAAACTGCACCGATCGCACCACACTGCACCGATCGCCCCACACTGCACCGATCGCAGCAAACCGCACCGATCGCAGCACACTTCACCGATCGCAGCAAACCGCACCGATCGCAGCACACTGCACCGATCGCAGCACACTGCACCGATCGCAGCACACTGCACCGATCGCAGTACACCGCACCGATCGCAGCACACCGCACCGATCGCAGCAAACCGCACCGATCGCAGAACACCGCACCGATCGCAGCAAACCGCACCCCCGATCGCAGAAAACCGCACCGATCGCAGCAAACCGCACCGATCGCATGATCACCGCACCGATCGCATGATCACCGCACCGATCGCAGCAAACCACACCGATCACAGCACGCTGCATCGATCGCAGCACACTGCACCGATCGCAGCAAACCGCACCGATCGCAGGAAACCGCACCGATTACAGCACACTGCACCGATCGCAGCACACTGCACCGATCACAGCAAACCGAACCGATCACAGCAAACTGCACCGATCAAAGCACACTGCACCGATCACACCGATCACAGCACACTGCACCGATCGCACCACACTGCACCGATCGCAGCAAACCGCACCGATCACAGCACACTTCACCGATCGCAGCACACTGCACTGATCGCAGCAAACCGCACCGATCGCAGCACACTGCACCGATCACACCGATCACAGCACACTGCACCGATCGCAGCAAACCGCACCGATCACAGCAAATCGCAGCAAACCGCACCCCCGATCGCAGCAAACCGCACCCCCGATCGCAGCAAACCGCACCCCCGATCGCAGCAAACCGCACCGATCGCACTACACTGCACCGATCGCATCGAGGTGCCGCGAATTCCATGGGGGCACAAATCGCGGGGGGGGGGGGGGTGCCGCGAATCGCTGGGGGGCGCAAATCGCGGGGGAGGGGGGGTGCCGCAAATCGCGGGGGGGGTGCCGCGAATCGCTGGGGGGCGCAAATCGCGGGGGAGGGGGGCGCAAATCGCGGGGGAGGGGGGTGCCGCGAATCGAGGGGGGGTTTGCCTGGGGGGGGTGTGTAAACAGTACCTGGATTATCCACGATTCTTCCAGACAGGGGAGGCACAGACTCCTGGAAAGTTACACCCACTACATTCCCAGGAGTCTGTGCGGTGTAGCTGACCTACTTTAGAACCGCGGAATAGGAAGTAGGCAGTTTTTCTAATCTGCCTAGCAACAAGGGTTTAAAGGCATGTAAAAAAAAAAAATTTCATAAAGGAATAATGATATTTTTTTAGAACTATTGATGTAAAGTGAAATTTGAGGGTGGAACTCCGCTTTAACATATACAGAAAAAATATTTGAGCAACAATATTATTATTATTATACAGAATATATAGAGCGCCAGTTTGTGCAGCGCTTTACAACATGAGGGCAGACATTACAGTTAAAATAAAATTCAATAAAGGAGGAATCAGAGGGGCTCTGTTCGTTAGATCTTACAATCTAGGAGTGAGCGTCAAGTGATACAAAAGGTAACAACTAACTAGGGTTGTCCCGATACCACTTTTTTTAGGACCGAGTACAAGTACCGATACTTTTTCATGTACTCGCCGATACCGAATACCGATGCTTTTTTTTAAATGTGTCCCCAAATGCAGCCATGTCCCCCCACAGATGCAGCCATGTCCCCCCACAGATGCAGCCATGTCCCCCCACAGATGCAGCCATGTCCCCCCACAGATGCAGCCATGTCCCCCCACAGATGCAGCCATCTCCCCCCACAGATGCAGCCATGTCCCCCCACAGATGCAGCCATCTCCCCCCACAGATGCAGCCATGTCTCCCCATACCATAGATGCCGCCTAGTTAATCAGCGCGGGGAACATTACAGCTTTCATTTGAATAGCTGTGTGTTCCCCACCGCGCCGCGTATAGACACTCCCCCTTGCTCGGGCACTTTCATAGACAGATCACCCGTCCAATCCTGTGAAGATATCTAGAAAAGCAGACCAAACACTCTGTGCCCTCCACCACCTCTTACCAAATGAACTGGATCCCCATAACAAAGATCAAACACGCATGTTCATCAATCCAGACATCCATCCATGGTGGAAGGACTCCACCAGCCTCAGGCTCCAAGATTGGACCAGACAGCATCCATACTCAGAGGTCACACACAGTGTAAAACCACCAAATAATGAATTATAAAAAATAAACTTACAGAGGTAGAAGCAGATACAGCATGTAACACCAAATAGTAGGGCCTCCCCGGCATCCAGTGAGTGTAGTAGCGTTAAAGATTAATCCCAACGTGTTTTGCTGTCAAACAGCATCATCAGGGGGACGGGAGAGCAACAAGTGATGTTTAGTAAAGTTTATTTAGACTCCATTGCCACTATGCAGGTGGATGATGCATCTGGAGATTATATGGCTAAGGCCCCGGAATAGGAAGAAGTGCACAGTGACTATTTATTTCATAGATCAGTGGATCCAGGTGAGTGCATGGAGTTAATGGTGGTGGAATGCACTTGGATAGCAATAGAGAAGTGGATGTATAAAATATCACTTGAATGGAAGAAGGTGCTTTGAACTTTAATATCACATTTGACCACAAGGCCCATTGAATATACAGTATGGACGATTATATATTATCGGTTTTATTCTCGTCATTATGTAAGCATTAATTAAGCATCACTATAGATTGGGCTGCACTTGTTTGTATATAGATTTCTCTTGGATGTGTGAAGCACATATTGGTGGTAGCAGCAATTATCAATCAAGGGCAGCGCTGTATCCTGGCCTAGGCCAACAAGGCCCAGGCCTAGGGCAGCACTTTGCGGGGGGGCAGCACAAAAAGAGCCCCCGCCAGCTTGTGCTTCACTGTTAGTGTAGCGGCAGTCTTATGGGGCAGGCTGGGCTGAGAGGCAAATTAGTCTAGTGCCCCCATAAAGTGGCCGCACTGCTTCTGGTATGCAGGTGGCCGGCATTCTGCAACTGTGGGGGGGGGGGGGGGGGTTCTCCTGCACCATTGGCATGGTTAAATCTTCTTAGTCCTCTCCATAAAATTTTCAGAAATTTGTGCTTAAAGTAGAACTATAGGGTTGGGGATTAGAATTGGTTTGTACAAAGAATTTATTTATTTGCTTTAGTAAGCATCACATGATATGAAACATGTCAGCCACCTTTTATTTGTACAATAAAGACATTGGCCCAGATTCACGTACATCGGCGCATTATTGGACCGGCGTAGCGCACCACTTTTCTGTTAGACTTGCGCAATATAGCCGCGTAATCCCGCGATTCACGTAGCTTTTGCGCAAGAGATTGCGCAAGCGTAAGGTTTTTTCCTGAGGCGTAAGGAGGAGTAATACAAATTGGGAGGGAAGTGGGCGTGTTACATTGAAATGAGCCGTGACCCCATGCAAATGAAGGGCCGGCCGACTCGCGCATGCGCGCGTGAAGGAAACCATGTCAGCTCCGTTGTGCGCATGCTCACAACTCGGGAGCGGCGCAATCAGTGAAATTGGAAATGGACTAGGGCAACGTTGTGAACTACGCACAGGGATGTATTCTGGCCTAGGCCGACAAGGCCCAGGCCTAGGGCGGCACTTTGCGGGGGGGCGGCCGGCCCTCTTCCCACGGTGTTCCTCTGTCCTCTTCCCACGGCGTCCCTCTGTCCGTCACCTATGGCAATCCTCTGTCCTTCTCCCAGGGCATCCCTCTGTCCTCTTCCCATGAATATGACAGGGGTGTGGCTTTGAAAGGAAGGCGTGGGTCATATTTAAATTAGGGGGTGCGCAAGTTTAGTCAGGCCTAGGGCAGCACAAAACCTAAATACATCTCTGACTACGCAGACAGCATAAATAGACACACACAAACGCACTTCCATTGCAAAAGTACATCCCTTTGTGTCCCTTCCCATTGAATCAAGTGCTTTTGCTCTGTTGTTTGTTAGAGTGTGTTTTGTAGTTGTCAGATTAGTGTTCTGTGTGATCTAGTGCTTGTTGGTATTTTTGTGAAAGTGAGTTTTGATAAGTGTTTGAGACTGTTTGTTTGATTGATAGATTTCTGTGCGTTTGTTTTCTTGCTTTATTTTTTCATCTGATTTTTTTGTGACTGTTTCTTGCTGAGTGCTAGTGAGATTTTTGGGTGTTCTTTTTCTCTTTGTGTGTGTTCTTGTCTGATTGGTTGTGCTTGTATTTGTGACTGATTTTTGGTGACTGCTAGTGAGTTTGTTTGGAAGTATGACAGAGAGAAAAAGAAAGCTTAATTTTACAGTGGGGGAAAAAAGAATTCTTGCCCGGGCCATTAGCGAGTATGGGCGTTTTCTCCACGGCCCGCAGAGTGCCACCACCACCCCGGCCAGGAGGAGGGAGATATTGGATATGATCACGGAGCAGGTCAATTCATCGGGGGAGGGGGAGACACGGACCCGGTCTGGGATTGAAAAGAAAATAAATGACCTCCGGCGTGAGGTGAAAAAAAAAATGGCCGCAATAAATGCCCATGCCAGGGGCACAGGAGGGGGCCCACCATGCCGGATTAGATTTACAGCGACGGAGCGTGTGGTGGCCCTGACCTTTCACCGGCATGAAGTGGAGGGCCTGCCAGGCTTTGACACAAGTCCGGTCCCCGCGGTGCCAGGTAAGGTTTTTATTTCTCTCAGGTGTGTAGCATGTGTGGGGGAGGGGGTGAAAGGGAATATGTGGCAAGTGTGTGGATCCTCCAACCTGTGAATGGTTTGTGTCATCCACAGCTGTGCAGGAGGGTGCAGGGCCATCTGGCCTGACCGCTCCAACGCCAGGACAGCAGCCTAATGAGGCCCCCCCAACAAGGCCCGAGTCCGCGGAGGAGGAACAAGAGGAGGAGGATGATCATGCGGAGGACGATCATGAGGAGGAGGAGAATCATGAGGAGGAGGAGTCCATGGCAGGCACTGGACGTTTGGTTTCTGCGGACTCTTCCCCTCTGGCTGCAAGAAGCCTGCCCTCCCTAAGGGTGAGCCCCCCCCCCTCCTCCCCCAACATGGCTCCCCTCACAAGGGCCTCCCCTTCTCCCCGGCCACAACCATCAGCTGGAGCCAGGAGGTCATCCCAGAGCACCAGGGGGGCGCCCAATCTCCTGCCCGCCTGTCTGAGAAGGAACCTGGCCACCCAGACCCGCCTTCTGAGACAGCTCTGCCAGACTATGGGGCGGGTGGATCAGAGCCTGTCCTCCATCAACGATAGGCTGGGTAACCTGGACTCCCACTCCCGGGCCTCCACAACCTGCCTAAATGACCTGCAAACTACAGCAGCAGGCGTTGGGCAGGATGTGAGGGCCCTTACCCAGGCTATCCAGGGCAACACGGCAACACTTGGTGCTGCCCTGGACAGAATAGCCGTGGCCTTGGAGGGCAGGCCGCCAGGTGGGCAGATCTCAGGGGCTGCTCCTCCTTCCCCGGCTTTTCCCCTCCCCCATGCGTCTCCCCTGAGGGTCCGGAGCCACGCCGGGGGCGCCCCAGGCGTGGCTCAGGCAGAGGGCATTAATTTTTTTTCCCCCTTTTTTTGGTTTGAAAGCATTTTTATTTTTGTTCTCTGCCTTTTTTTTTTTCTATGCATTTTTTTTTTTCTATGCATTTTTTGTTTTTTTTGCTGACCTTTTTTGCATTTTTTGGGTTGTGAATGATGTTTGAATGTGGGGGTGACATTCCTGCTGGAAAAGGGGTGTCATCCTCAATTTGGGTGGAGAAGGGTTCCCCAGGACCAGGGAGAAGTGATTCCCAGGTCCGTGTGAATGGTGTATGAATGTACAGTGACATAATTGGAGCCTTGACGTGGCGTTACTGCTCACCAGTCTTGCATGGTGGACTGGTGCCAATCCAATTTGATGAGGATGTGGGGTGTGTGTGCTAGGGACCACAGTGGTGTGCATGCATGCATTCTCATTGTGCCATGATTAATGTGTGTGTTTAACGTGCAAAGATGCATAATGTGAGCTGGCATGAGATGGGGTCATGAGATGGGGTTCCAGTTCATATGCAGTCACCTTGAAGGGAAAAGACAGGAGGATGTTAGTCATGCATGTGCCACTTGTGAGGTGTGCATCACGGGAGGGGATAGTCATGCCTGACTCCCATGTCACTCACCAACCAGCCAGCTGTCCCCATACATGTTCTGTTCGAAATCTGTGGGGATGGGGCTCTGATTGTATATGTAGCTGTCATGGGTGTCATGGGTGGTGCCATGTGTTGGGCTGCTGATGTCCTCCTGCAAGGTTGTGGTTAATTCTAGGATGGCATGAGGGGTGAATCTGAAGATGCGAAACACCTCAGAATCACTCATGCCAAAGATGTCTATGCGTGTGTGATATATCAAGTGAAGAGTGAGGGGCTTGTATCAGATAAGAATATTGTATTAGATTAATTTAAATTGTAAATTTTATATAAGCAAAGAAAAAAAAAAAAAAAACATCTCCCGTGCCCTCCTTAGTGCCATCCTCCGAGCCCTCCTCCTTCTTTGTTCATCTAAAGTCAGTAGTATAGCTATGCGCGACGATGCCCCTGGCATGTTGGCATACAGATTGTTGGGCAACACGTGTGACTGCTGAACTGCTCACTAACAGTGTTGCTTTATCTGACAATTAGACTTTTTTTCAAAATTTAGACCAGCTTTTAGGTCCTCTAACTTTAGACAGAACATTTTGCTGTTGCGCACATCGCGTAGCCTGCGCAGCAACTGCGTTTTTTTGTGAATCCCCGTAACTCCCTCATTAGCATATTTGACTAGCAAATCAATGGTGTGTCTAGCGCAGTTTTGCGCGAAGGGAAGCGAAGGTCTAACTCAATTACGCCGGACCAAAAAACGTAGATTTCTGGCGTATATTGTTTTGTGAATCGCGTGCAACTATACGCACGCGCACATTTAGACTTACGCACGCGCAACAGCAGTTGCGCACGCGTAATCGCTCTGTGAATCTGGGCCATTGTTTTAAGGAGTGCGGCAGTCCAGGATTTTCTTCTATCCAGTTTTAATTTAGGGGCATTTTTAAATGTACTGTGTTATGCCTCGGGGTCCCTTGTGATGAATGGAGCCAAATGCATGGCATACGTTGGGGTTGATTTACTAAATCTGGAGTGTGAAAAATCCGATAGAGCTCTGCATAGAAACCAATCAGCTTCCAGGTTTTATTGTTAAAGCTTGAGTGCCGGTTCACACCAGTGTGCTCTGTGAGATTGCATGCAATTCTAACGTTATTTTAACGTCCAGTGTGCATGAGGCCTTAATGAAGTAGTAAAGGAAAACATTTTTTTTGCTGAAATGACTTATTACAGGGTATAGAGACATAATAGTTAACTGATTCCTTTTAAAAATGATTAAAAACAGATAAAAATCCATCATATAATGTGCCTGCAGTTTAGTTTCGTTTTTAGACTAGTTTCAGTTTGTTCTGTGTGTACAGAGACACACAGAACAGAAACAAACAAACACAGGGCAGTGTTTGTTTTTAAAATTAATCTGATTGGTTCTGAGGAGTTTTAGACACACAGTAATCACATCTTCTTGATCATGGACCACAATGAAAAGCTACCATGAGTTTTTTTATAAGGAGCCAGACAAGCGAGAAGTGTGAATGAATGAATGAAAAACTTATATAGCGCGGCACATGCGAACTAAATCGCCTCTGGGCGCGTGTTGTTCCTGTCTCCTTTGGAATCAAAAGAGATGAGTCTTGATCTTTCTCCTGAATGCTAGGTGGTTCTCCTCCAACCGAATGCTGGTTGGTAAAGCGTTCCATAGTCTGGGACCTTGGACCGCAAATCTTCTGGGACCTTGGACCGCAAATCTTCTATCTCCTTTGGACTTGTAGCTGGCTTTTGGTATCTGGAGTAGATTTTGGTTGGTGGATCGCAAGATGCGATTGGGATTATGAACTTTTATTTTTTCGCACAGATATCGGGGAGCATTCCCATGGATACATCTATGCGTTAGACAGAGTGCTTTAAAAGCAATTCTGTCTTTCACTGGCAACCAGTGAAGGGCTCTCAGTGAAGATGAGATGGATTCCCAGGGTTTTTTCCCAGTCACAAGTCTGGCGGCCGTATTTTGAACGACTTGCAGACGAGCGATTTGGTACTTCGGGAGTCCGAGGTAAAGGGCATTTGCATAGTCCAGTCTGGAGTTAACAATTGTTCCCACCACGACTGCTACGTCTTCTTTAGGAATGAAAGGAATAAGTCTGCGTAGTAGGCGCAGCAGATGGTGAGATCCGCTGACTACTGACCCTATTTGCGCGTCCATTGTCATGTGGGAGTCGAAGATGACACCAAGACTTTTGACTTTGGCGCTAGGGGTGATGATTTTGCCCAGAATGGGCGGGGGTGTCCACGTTGTTGCTGGTTGGTTCCTACGCTTGGCGTGAAACAGGAGAAGTTCTGTTTTCGCTCCATTGAGTTTAAGATAACTCTTGGTCATCCAGTCCTCTATCAAAGAGAGACATGTCTCTAGATTGAGGTGGTGATCCTTTTTATTGCAAATGCGGAAATACAGTTGCGTGTCATCTGCATATGAGTGATAGAGCAGTTTTTGACTGCTGATGATTTCAAAAAGAGGACGAAGATAGATGTTGAATAACACAGGCGATAGAGGGGATCCTTGAGGGACTCCGCATAATACTGTGCGTTTTCCAGAGGCGAAAGGTCCTAACTTCACTATTTGCGAACGGTTTTCCAAGAAAGAGGAGAACCAAGATAAATCGCCTTCTGCAACTCTGGCTACTTCAGCTAGCCGAGTCAATAGAAGCTTGTGGTCTACTGTGTCGAAAGCTGCGCTTAGGTCCAACAGAACCAGGAGACAAGATTCCTCTTTCGTCTGCGGCCTCGAGAGCGTCGTCCCATATCTTGAGCAATGCGGTTTCTGTCCCGTGTCCGGGCCGGAAACCCGATTGATATGGATCAAGTAGGTTATGGGTATCTAGATGCTGTTGCAGCTGTTGTACCACTACTTTCTCCATGACCTTAGAAAGAGAGTTTAGGCCTGTTATGGGACGGCGGTGGAGTGGATCCTTGGGGTCCAGGGTGGGTTTCTTCAAGATAGGCCGAATTATACCCTCTTTCACTATGCCCTCCCTAAAGGATTGGTTAATAAGCTGCGTGATCGGAGGCGCCAGGAGGTCGGCACATTCCTTCAGCAGTTTAGTGGGGATTATATCATTCGGCGCAGTGCTGTTACGCAGAGCGCCGATGATATTTTTAATGTCATGAGAACAGACGGGTTCCAGCGTGAACTTACCTGATTGTGGTGAGTTTCTGCCGGTGTTGTGTGAATAATTACTGGGGGGGCTACGGGGGGAGTTGTTCTGCTGAATGCTTTGCCGGATTCCCTCAATTTTATTAATGAAGTAATCCGATAAATCATTGCAAAATTCTTGTGTGTCCGAATTGGGGGCTTCAAGACATCCTGGATTCATGGTCTGAGTGACCAGCTTGAAGAGCTCGCGGGGGCGGTTGAGGGCGCTGTTGATAGCCTCAGAAAAATAATTTTTCTTGGCATCGAAAATTTCCTTGTGGTATTTTCTAGTTATTGCCTTGTAGATGGAGAGGTTCTCAACTAATGGACTTCTCTTCCAGGCGGCTTCAGCCCTTCTGCGCTCTTGCTTCAGTGACGCCAGCTGGTTGTTGAACCAGCCTGCGTTATTTTTCCGGATGTGGGTTTTACGTTTCGGCGCTATTAAGTCGGCTGACTGTAATAGGGCTGTGTTAATGGAATCCAGTGTTTCTTCAGCCGATTGATGCGGCTGAATTGTTTTTATTTTTTTCCTTAACGTGGCTTTGAAGAGTTCCGAGTGGAGCTTCTTCTGACATCTAGTCCAGTGTGTTGTCACTGGGTTTGATGTTTTTATTAAGGGGGGGAAATTGGGAATAATGAATTTAATTGCATGGTGGTCTGTCCATGGCAATGGTTCATTTCCCAAGATTTTTATTTCCAGATCGTGTCTGAAAATAAGATTGAGCGTGTGACCTGAAGCATGTGTGGGCCCACATACTAGTTGCTGAAGCCCTAATCCTTCCAGGTGGTCAATACAGGCGTCGGCAACGGGGTCTTGCGGGGAGTTGGCCCAGAGGTTGAAATCCCCGAGCAGCAAAAGGTGTTTGCTGTTCAGGGTATAGGTGGAGATAAAGTCCGTCAATGAAGGGAGAAGCTGCGATTTTGGGCCGGGTGGCCTATAGCAGAGTAGAATCCGGACTGTCTCCTGGGAGGTTGCTTGCAGTTACAGAGTAAGGGTTTCCATGAATGGAAGAGGGTTTTGAAGGACTGGTTTTGTGATCGCAAGGTGCGTCTTATGGATCACCGCCAGTCCTCCTCCTCTTTGCCCTATTCTGTTTTCCGTTATAATACGGTAGTTTTCTGGCACCAATTCTCCTAGAATGGTGTTACAGTCGGCTGTAAGCCAGCTCTCTGTAATAAAGAGGCAGTCTAAGTCATGTTGCAATAAGAAATCATGGATTTCTAATCGGTGTTTTACTGCCGATCTAGTGTTGATCAAAGCACATGATATGTGCTTAGGTTGGGGCAAACGGCTGAGACCTTTGACAATTGATCTTCGATTGATCCTCAATAGGCGCTCCGTTTGAAGGGCTTTTTTGGTAATGGCTGGTAGTATTGCGGCAAATCGCCTCAGACTCCAAATGGCCTCTGCCGAGTATTGCAGATTAACCATGGTAGCCAAACACCAGGGGGAGGGGGGGGGGTTAAGGATTGTCAAGGATTAACTGAATCCTCAATCCTGACTTGGTCCAGAGGAAGGCAAAAAAACCCTGACCGTGCTACGCCAATATGCAGCGGCAGGGAAAAAAATTCCTTCCTGACCCCTTGATAGGCGATCGGCGAACCCTGGATCAAGTTGTAATAGTTGAGATTTGGGGCTGGGTGTAGTAAGATGACCTGCCGATCGGCAGCAGGATCCAGGCTGAAAAAACTCCCAGATTGGGTGGATCGGTGCTGCCGTTGGGGCCAGGACTGGTAGACAGGGGTGTGAGGTACTTTCCAGGGGGTAAGGGGTGGGTATCAGGTCCGTTTTGGGACTTTGGTGGCGGTTGGAGGGGGTAAGAAGCGGCGCGCCGCTAGGCCGCGGGTGAAGCCGCGGCCTTTCCTAGTTGCGGCTGCCGCGATTGCCTCCAGGCCGGCGCGGAGGCACCGAAAAAGCGCCCGAGACGGCGGAAAATTGCAGGGATTGCAGGGATAGGTGGCGGATGGTTAGTTAGAGAGGGGCTGGTAGTGTGGGGGCATAGAAGGGTAGGTGTGGATAGGGTGGAGAGCCGTGGCTTTAAGTTGCAGCGGTGGCTTGTCCTGAAAAGGACGGCTGCCTGCAACCTCAGTGGATGGCTTACCTGCTGGAGAGGGGTGAAGGAGGGAAGCCAGGGGGGCCAGGTAGAGCCGGGGGAAAGCCGGTGGAGAGTTGCTTGAGGGATAGAGGGGTAGAGCAAGCCTACCTAGCAGTCTGCCTAGCCACTATCTGCCTGTCTGGTCCCTGGCGAGAGCAGACTCGAGCGGAAGACCGGAGCGTCCTACTCTCCCACTGACACTGACTGACTGGCGTCTGAGTATCAGTATATAGTGTGGAGTTCAGCAAGGGATTACAGCAACTTCTAAGCACAAACGGACATGGAGGACATGAAAGCAGGACTGCTATAAGGTAAAGCAAGCTATTTAGCATTAAAAATTGTTTTACTTTACCGATCCTTTAAAGCGGAGCTCCACCCTATTTTAAAACGTGACCTTAATCATACTGCAGCAATGAATACAGTTACAAACGGAAGTTTTTTGTACGGTACCCGGGTTATCTTGTTTTCTCTCTCTGTTTCCTGTCCGTCTTTACTGTGGATATAGGTGGGTATTCTGCGGCTATTTAGTAATTTCCTTTACCCGCACTGTCTCCTAGGAGCTTGTGTCATTTCTCCCAGGAGTGATTGCTGCGAGATATCGCGGGCAGTTGTGCCATCACAACGGGGTGTGCACTTCCTACAACGCCGCCGTTGTGATAGCAACCTGTGAGGTTGACGGCGCTGCGTTGCGGAAAGCGCATGCGCGAGAATGGGGCGGGATGATGCATGATGGTCGTATATCATCACCGTATCCAGGAAGTGCTTGTGGGCTTCACATGCCCACAAGCAAAATGAGAACCGCTGAGAACAGTTTTAAAAAGTGTCTTTCTAAAATTACTCGGGAGATCGGCGGCGGATTTTAACAAATTATGAGAACTTACATATACAATCTGATTGCTTCATGAAATATATTTATGGTTAGAATTGTTGAATGTAGTTGTACCTCTGCTTTAAGGAAAACCCCATAGTTTGCAAAACTAGCCAGTACATGCCAATAACTCAATTTTCAGTAGTCCTGGGCACCAATAAACAACTAAAGTAGGCGTAGGAACCCATCAAGAGAAAAGGAACAGAAAGCAAAGACCTAAAAGGAAGTAAGAGCGAGGTAAGGGGGAGAGAGGAAGAGTAGGGACCGGGATCGCCTGAGACACCATTTAGAGCCGACCCACACTTGTCAGGGGGAGATCAGGGAAGATCAGGGAAGGCACAACCTTGGTCCCCAAATGTTGGTGAAATTAGCGTGCGCCTCTAAGAATACTGGACATTTGTTCATTAATCACCATGTCCATCAGACGGTTTCTCACTCCCTGGAAGGGGACTGTAGGTTTCCTCCAGGCCTGGGCGATCGTTCTTTTGGCTGCTATGAACAAGTAGGATGCCGATTTTTAACCGACGGGCAGGGCCGGACTGGGAATAAAATCCAGGCCTGGAAAAAAATTCATACCAGCCCCATAGCATGTTTATACCAGCACAACAGCAAATGTCATTATTTTCTTGTTCATGAAAGGGAAAACCATACATTTTAAAGCACATTTGAAGAATGTATATATATATATATATATATATATATATATATATATAGAGAAGACAGATATGAAAACACATATATATATATATATATATATATATATATATATATATATACAGTGCGGAAAATAAGTATTTGAACACCCTGCTATTTTGCAAGTTCTCCCACTTGGAAATCATGGAGGGGTCTGAAATTGTCATCGTAGGTGCATGTCCACTGTGAGAGACATAATCCAAAAAAAAAAAATCCAGAAATCACAATTTATGATTTTTTAACTATTTATTTGTATGATACAGCTGCAAATAAGTATTTGAACACCTGTCTATCAGCTAGAATTCTGACCCTCAAAGACCTGTTAGTCTGCCTTTAAAATGTCCACCTCCACTCCATTTATTATCCTAAATTAGATGCACCTGTTTGAGGTCATTAGCTGCATAAAGACACCTGTCCACCCCATACAATCAGTAAGAATCCAACTACTAACATGGCCAAGACCAAAGAGCTGTCCAAAGACACTAGAGACAAAATGGTACACCTCCACAAGGCTGGAAAGGGCTACGGGGAAATTGCCAAGCAGCTTGGTGAAAAAAGGTCCACTGTTGGAGCAATCATTAGAAAATGGAAGAAGCTAAACATGACTGTCAATCTCCCTCGGACTGGGGCTCCATGCAAAATCTCACCTCGTGGGGTCTCAATGATCCTAAGAAAGGTGAGAAATCAGCCCAGGACTACACGGGAGGAGCTGGTCAAATGACCTAAAAAGAGCTGGGACCACCGTTTCCAAGGTTACTGTTGGTAATGCACTAAGACGTCATGGTTTGAAATCATGCATGGCACGGAAGGTTCCCCTGCTTAAACCAGCACATGTCAAGGCCCGTCTTAAGTTTGCCAATGACCATTTGGATGATCCAGAGGAGTCATGGGAGAAAGTCATGTGGTCAGATGAGACCAAAATAGAACTTTTTGGTCATAATTCCACGAACCGTGTTTGGAGGAAGAAGAATGATGAGTACCATCCCAATAACACCATCCCTACTGTGAAGCATGGGGGTGGTAGCATCATTCTTTGGGGGTGTTTTTCTGCACATGGGACAGGGCGACTGCACTGTATTAAGGAGAGGATGACCGGGGCCATGTATTGCGAGATTTTGGGCAACAACCTCCTTCCCTCAGTTAGAGCTTTGAAGATGGGTCGAGGCTGGGTCTTCCAACATGACAATGACCCGAAGCACACAGCCAGGATAACCAAGGAGTGGCTCTGTAAGAAGCATATCAAGGTTTTGGCGTGGCCTAGCCAGTCTCCAGACCTAAACCCAATAGAGAATCTTTGGAGGGAGCTCAAACTCCGTGTTTCTCAGCGACAGCCCAGAAACCTGACTGATCTAGAGAAGATCTGTGTGGAGGAGTGGGCCAAAATCCCTCCTCCAGTGTGTGCAAACCTGGTGAAAAACTACAAGAAACGTTTGTCCTCTGTAATTGCAAACAAAGGCTACTATACCAAATATTAACATTGATTTTCTCAGGTGTTCAAATACTTATTTGCAGCTGTATCATACAAATAAATAGTTAAAAAAATCATACATTGTGATTTCTGGAATTTTTTTTTTTGATTATGTCTCTCACAGTGGACATGCACCTACGATGACAATTTCAGACCCCTCCATGATTTCCAAGTGGGAGAACTTGCAAAATAGCAGGGTGTTCAAATACTTATTTTCCGCACTGTATACACACACACTGATATATATAAATATATATATATATATATATATATATATATATATATATATAAAAAGCAACTTTCAGTTAAAAGTGGTCAAGCATCAGGGGGGACCCCAGGAACTCTGGGAACGTGGGGGGGATGGGACTCTGTTGACACATTCGGGTTACTAAAAATTGGGGGAAACTATTATATCAGAACCCCCCCCTTACATTGTTGTATTCACTCCCCCCTTACATCAGTGACCCCCCACCCTCAGATTGGCCTTGCGTCACTGTCACTAACCTCCTCTCAGGGGCACCTTGCAGGTATCAGTCAGTCGGCTCCAGCTTGGTTTGGTGGCTCTGGTTTTATCCTATAGTCTTCTCTCCACAGTCCACGCTTCTGACTTCTCCCATGACCCCCATCCCAGCAGCACTCCCTCTCGTGACTCCTCTCCAGACTCCCTCAGAGAATGCGGACATGATATAAGACAAGAGATGGTTAGAGGTTGTGGACATGATAAAAAAGATGGTCAGAGACTGCGGACATGATGCAAGAGATGGTAAGAGACTGCAGACTTGATACAGGAGATGGTCAGAGACTGCAGACTTGATAGAAGAGATGGTCAGAGACTGCAGACATGATACAAGAGATGTTCAGAGAATGTAGACATGGTACAGGAGATGGTCAGACACTGCAGACATGGTACAAGAGATGGTCAGAGAATGCAGACATGGTACAGGAAATGGTCAGAGACTGCAGACATGGTACAGGAGATGGTCATAGACTGCAGACATGAAACAAGAGATGTTCAGAGAATGAAGACATGATACAAGAGATGGTCAGAGACTGCAAACATGGTACAAGAGATGTTCAGAGAATACAGACATGGTACAGGAGATGGTCAGACACTGCAGACATGGTACAAGTGATGGTCAGAGAATGTAGACATGGTACAAGCGATGGTCAGAGACTGCAGACATGGTACAAGAGATCAATGCAGCCTCACTGTGCCCAGCAATGCAGCCTCACTGTGCCCATCAATGCAGCCTCACTGTGCCCATCAATGCAGCCTCACTGTGCCCATCAATGCAGCCTCACTGTGCCCATCAATGCAGCCTCACTGTCCATGAATGCAGCCCAGTCTTACTGTCCATGCATGCAGCCTTACTGAGCCCATCAATACATACTTGCCTGGATCACATATACACTGGATATCTCCTGCGCTGTGTGTGAGAGCTGGGTCTGTGTTCAGCTGCCTGTAGGAAGGTCCAATCAGTGTTCCATGCTCCATTTACTATCACACAAGCAGGTCTAGAGGGGTGGGACCTTCCTACAGGCAGCACAGCCGAACACAGACCCAGCTCTCACACACAGTGTGGGAGATGCCCGATGTATGACACATAGGAGACAGAGGAGGAGTGCTGGATTGAGCTGCAGCTCAAAGCAGCCTCCGGACAGGCAGCCTACCGGTAATTATCCCGCTATCCCGGTGGGCCAGTCCGGCCCTGATCCAGAGGGATATGTTCTATTAGCTCATAGAGAACACTTTAATTACAGAGCAGGGTGTAGATCAGGTGAGCCATGTAGGTTCATCTCCATGCAACGGTTTATCTCCACGGCGACACACTTGTAATTCGGGATATACTGTAAATCTGTATTTTTAAAAGCAATCCAAATTAAAGGCAGTTACCAATAAAACTGTGTAATATATATATATATATATATATATATATATATATATGCACAAATACACAAAAATGGAGGTTGAAGGATATAAAAGAAAAACTTCACTTTTGAAATATGTTGGTGGAATGTTTTAAATGTCTTACAAATGGAAAAGCTTTAATATAGAATATTTAAATAAAATAAAAAATACACATTAAATGATCTACTTCTCTTTTGGAAAATATGTTGGCAAAATGATTTAAATGTATGTCTTACACATTCAATTATATACACATAGTAAAACAGAAGAATACACAAAACCTAGTAAATGAGCAATCTGCAATTCCAATCCCATCTTTGTTCTTTCAGTAAAAGTCTTACCCTACCTCCAGACAAAAAAAAAAAAGCACAGCAATTGAGATATCAACTAAAATAGATACAATTTCTGGGGAAATTGTGTGACGTGTTCTTGCCTTCACCAATACTCCTGACTGGAGACACTGCCCCTGCAGATGTAAATGTGATCCAACAGTGTGTTGATCCAGTTCGATCCATTGCCCCATCAAAAACTGCCCCTTCAAAAACTACCCCGTCAAAACTGCCCCATCAAAACTGCACCATCCTATTTGCCCCATTCTATTGCCCCATCAAAAACGGGTTGCTATGGAGGGTTGCTATGGACTGGTTGCTATGGACTGGCTGCTATGGACAGTTGCTATGGACTGGCTGCTATTGAGGGTTGCTATGGACTGGTTGCTATTGACGGTTTCTATGGACTGGTTGCTATGGATGGTTGCTATATGTAGAGTATGCTAGTATGCAGAAGTTATGCAGAGCCGAAAAAACAGAGCCAATTCACCTCACAGCTGTGTGTGAGAAATTATTCTCCTCAACGTTTCCTAGGAAACCGTTTGTTTATATGCAGCCTTTAAGCACAGACTCAGAGATTCTTGGTTTTTTTTTTTAAATACTTGTCCTTCTTCAAACGGTTGTGTTTTAAAAACTATAAATCGTACAGCGAATATCTTTATATTGTGTGAATCACAAGACCCAGTCCTAGATTTTGATGTATAGTATGTCTCTGAAATATTACAATTGAAGGCACAGTCGCAGTTTATATTACATTTTAGGTTACTAAGCTGTAATTTCAATGGAAGTCAATGGAGGTCAATGGATGGCGTGGGTTGCAAACAAATGGCCGTATTGTAAAAAAACAATTAGGACGATGGCTTAGCCGTGGACACGTGTAGTGGCAGCAGGGATAGCTGAACGTTTTGATATAAGATTTGTGTAGGTCGGCTTGAAAATGAGGGCGTGGTCGCAGTTTAGAAATCATGTCCTGTCTTGTCACACTCTAGCTTCACCATTCATTCCTATGGGACACATTTTGCCGCAAAACCGACGATATTTTGCGAACGATTCGGTGAAACCTTCCACAAAGTATTATAAACCTGATCGGCAACAATCCGCACGTTTCGGTATATTACTTGTCTATGTAGTAAAAAAACTGTGGGAGGAGTTAGGGTGGCAAATTTGGCTCACACACAGCTGCATATCTATAGGGGGAGGAGTCTGTTTTAACCAATCCGGTTGCTTGTTTTTTGTAAATTTGCATATTTCAGGAAAGGATTTCAATACCTTGAATTTTTATATTTTCTCAGTAATAAATAATAAAACGATGATGATGGGAGGGGGCGAGTAAACCTAGTCATAGTTTAGTAGATATCGCCTGCAATGACAGCGAAAAAAAAAATTAAGTGCAAAAAAATGTTCTCTCCATGAGTTGAGGTGAACACATTTTTCCAAGCTATATATAGGTCTGAAGGAGAGCTTAATCTTTGCCTACGGTCCAAGCACCCTGAATGAGCCCGTTCTTACTCTGTACCCGGAAGCTAAACTCGGTGCCCTGGTAGTGTAAGTGATACTCGGATGGGAGACAGACCAAATGACAAGTATATAGATAATAGTATATAGCTGATAAGTATATAGATGATAAGTATATAGATGATAAGTATATAGATAATAGTATATAGATGATAAGTATATAGATGATAAGTATATAGATGATATAAGTATATAGATGATATAAGTATATAGATGATAAGTATATAGATAATAGTATATAGCTGATAAGTATATAGATGATAAGTATATAGATGATAAGTATATAGATAATAGTATATAGATGATAAGTATATAGATGATAAGTATATAGATGATAAGTATATAGATGATAAGTCCTTGGCTGTTGATATAGATGCTGTTCTTCCATACTGGTGTGCGCAGTATATAGATAATAGTATATAATTTTTCAAAATTTCAAAATTCGCTTTCAAAATTCGATAAAATTTCAAAATTCGTATATAATTTTTCAAAATTTCAAAATTCGATTTTTCAAAATGATAATTTTCAAAATGTATATAGATGATAAGTATATAAAATGATAATAGTATATAAAATTTCAAAATCCGATGATAAGTGCCCTTGGCTGTTGACCTCCTCAGAGTATAGGCTTTTGCTTTTCTTCCATGACCCCAGAGCACAAATAAGTATACAAGCAGATAGATGATATAAGTATCGTTTTTTATATAATTTTTTTTACCATTTCTTTTTTTTAGATGATAAGAGACCCCAGTATATAAAAAAACTTTTTTTTTTTTCCGATGATTTCTGTTTTTTAAGTATTCGGGAAATAAAAATTCATTTTTTCGTTTTTGTTTCTCTCTTTTTTTATAAGTTCGTTTTTTCCATTT
Source organism: Rana kukunoris (assembly GCA_029574335.1). Classification (NCBI taxonomy): domain Eukaryota; kingdom Metazoa; phylum Chordata; class Amphibia; order Anura; family Ranidae; genus Rana; species Rana kukunoris. The sequence goes on along the minus strand of CM056056.1, from coordinate 26,460,564 downwards.
TTTCGCTGTTTTCATAGATAATAATTACAAAAATTCTAAAATTGAAAAAAAAATATAAAATTCTAAAATTGATATGAAAAAAAAAATATAAAAATAAATTTCGTAATTTTTCAATCTTCGATTGTATTTTCAAAAATGTAGAATTTGAAAATGAAAAAAACATGTCCTTGGCTGTTGACCTCCTGAGAGTCCACCAGGTGCTGTAGGCTTTTGCTGTTCTTCCAGCAGGGGTCACTGGTGTGCGCAACCTGTTGCATTAGGGTGTGCTAATTCGAATTTTTAAAAATAAAAAAACTTGGGAGGAGTTAGGGTGGCAAATTTGGCTCACACACAGCTTCGAATTTTTCAATCCGGTTGCTTGTTTTTGTAATTTCAAAATTCAATACCTTGAATTTTTATATTTTCAAAATTTGATGATGGGAGGGGGCAAAATTCGAATTTTGACAGCGAAAAAAAAAATTAAGTGCAAAATTTCAAAATTCGAATTTTGAAGGAGAGCTCAAAATTCGAACCCGGAAGCTTTTTAAAAATGTGGGAGACAAAATTATATAGATGACGAATTTTTATAGATGATAAGTATATAGATGATAAGTATATAGATGATAAGTATATAGATAATAGTATATAGATGATAAGTATATAGATGATAAGTATATAGATGATAAGTATAGATGATAAGTATATAGATGATAAGTATATAGATGATAAGTATATAGATGATAAGTATAGATGATAAGTATATAGATAATAGTATATAGATGATAAGTATATAGATGATAAGTATATAGATGATAAGTATAGATGATAAGTATATAGATGATAAGTATATAGATGATAAGTATATAGATGATAAGTATATAGATAATAGTATATAGCTGATAAGTATATAGATGATAAGTATATAGATAATAGTATATAGATGATAAGTATATAGATGATAAGTATATAGATGATAAGTATATAGATGATAAGTATATAGATGATAAGTATATAGATGATAAGTATATAGATGATAAGTATATAGATAATAAGTATAGATATTATAAGTAGATTGTATTTGCATGTCCTTGGCTGTTGAAATCCACCAGGTCGAGCTTTTGCTGTTTTTCCATTTTTCAAGGGTGTGCTAATGTCAAAATTCGAATTTTTCAAAATGTCAAAATTCGAATTTTTCAAAATTTCAAAATTCGAATTTTTCAAAATGTCAAAATTCGAATTTTTCAAAATGTCAAAATTCGAATTTTTCAAAATGTCAAAATTCGAATTTTTCAAAATTTCAAAATCCGAAAATTCGAAAAATTTTCGATTTTTCGATTAGCATGCCCTTGGCTGTTGACCTCCTCAGAGTCCACCAGGTGCTGTAGGCTTTTGCTTTTCTTCCAGCAGGGGTCACTGGTGTGCCACCCCAGAGCACAAATGCACATTCGTGTATACAAGCAGATTGATACAGTAGATGATGTCAGTAGAGCAGAGATTGGCGTCAAGTCGTTTTTTATTTTTATAATTTTTTTTACCATTTCTTTTTTTTAGCAGCCCTGTTGAGGGGCTTTTTAGCCTAAAGAGACCCCAGTAGACATGTGCACTGCCAAAAAAAACTTTTTTTTTTCCGTTTATGTTATTTCTGTTTTTTATTTATTTTTTCGTAAATTCGGGAAATTTGAAAAATTCATTTTTTCGTTTTTGTTTCTCTCTTTTTTTATTTTTTCAGAAATTCGGGAAATTCGTTTTTTCCAGTTTTTTCGCTGTTTTCAGAAATTCGTAAATTCGGGAAATTTGAAAAATCGGAATTACAAAAATTCTAAAATTGAAAAAAAATCGAAATTTCGAAAATTCTAAAATTGAAAATTCGAAAATGAAAAAAAAAATAGTATTTCCGAAAATAAATTTCGTGAATTTTTCAATCTTCGAAATTTCGATTTTCGAATGTTTCAAAAATGTAGAATTTGAAAATGAAAAAAACGAAAATCGAAAATCTAAATTTCTAAAAAAATCGTATTTCCGAAAATAAATTTCGGGAATTTTTCAAAAATTCGAATTCGAATTTTTCAAAAATTCGCATTTTTCAAAATTCGAATTTTGAAAAATTCGCATTTTGAAAAATTCGCATTTTGAAAAATTCGCATTTTGAAAAATTCGCATTTTTCAAAATTCGCATTTTTCAAAATTTCAAAATTCGAAATTTGAAAAATTCGATCGTTGAAAAATTCGAAAATTAAAAAATTCGAAAATACGACATTTGAAAAATTCTAAATTTGAAACATTCTAAATTTGAAACATTCTAAATTTGAAAAATTTGAATTCAATGTACATGCCTCGCTGGACAGGGCGGTCAGTGGTAAGGTGCATATTACCGCTGACTCATGGTCCTGCAGTCATGGACAGGGACATTACCTGTCTTTCACGGTGCATTGGGTGACTCTGCTGGCAGCTGGGAAGGACGCAGGGCAAGGTACAGTAGTTTTGGAGGTTGTTCCGCCACCACGCCTCCAAAACACTACTACTGGTTGTGACACACCTCTCTCCTCCACCCCCTCCTCCTCTTCTTCCTCTGTGGCCACTTCCTGTGCTGATATTTCCTCGGAACCAGCCATGCTCTGTAGGCGTACGAGGGGCTGGCAAAGAGATGCAGGCAAAGAGATGCAGGCAAAGAGATGCCATGCGGTGCTAGAGCTGGTGTGCTTGGGAGACAGGAGCCACACTGGGGCAGAGGTTCTGTCAGCTCTGCAGGGGCAGGCCCAGAGGTGGTTGACGCCACGCCAGCTTAAGCCTGGAATGGTGGTTGGGTACAATGGCACCAACCTCCTCTCTGCCCTGCGACAGGGACAACTGACCCATGTTTTGCTCATGTCCTGAATTTGGTGGTGAAGTGGTTCTTGGGCAGGTACCCGGGCTTACAGGATGTCCTGAAGCAGGTCAGGAAAGTCTGTGTGCATTTCCGGAGGTCATATAATGCCACTGCTCAGCTGGCTGACCTCCAAAGGTAATAAAACCTGCCCAAGAACCGCCTAATCTGTGACATGCCCACCAGATGGCACTCTACATTGGCCATGCTGCAGCGGCTGCACGCGCGTGCCCGCTGCATTCCTGAGATACCGATGCGCGTGCCTGGCGGCCGCGATGTCCGCTAGGCACTCGCGATCGGAGGTTACAGGGACAAGGACATGGATCTCTGTGTGTAAACACAGAGATCCATGTCCTGTCAGAGGAGAGAGGAGACCAATCTGTGTCCCTTGTACATAGGGACGCAGATCGGTCACCTCCCCCAGTCACCCCCCTCCCCCCACAGTTAGAACACAATTCAGGGTACACATTTAACCCCTTCCTCGACCCCTAGTGTTAACCCCTTCATGCCAGTCACATTTATACAGTAATTAGTGCATATTTAAAGCACTGATCGCAGTATAAATATGAATGGCGCCAAAAATGTGTCAAAAGTGTCCGCCATAACGTCGCAGTCCCAATAAAAATCGCAGATCACCACCATTACTAGTAAAAAAAAAAAACGGAGTTAGTCTTACCGGTAACTCTCTTTCCAGGAGTCTTCCAGGACAGCCCTGAGATATATGGCTCCTCCCTCCGGGACAGGAAACACATTCACCCAAATCATAAAAGGAGGTCCTCCAGGCCTTCTCCTCAGTTCATCCAAGAATTCCTGAAGGCTCTGAAAAACATAACATACTAACACATCGTCAGTACACATATCCAACTCCTGTTTACAAACTATAAACTCCGGGTGGGAAACCGGGCTGTCCTGGAAGACTCCTGGAAAGAGAGTTACCGGTAAGACTAACTCCGGTTTTCCCCCCTCGTCTTCCAGGACAGCCCTGAGATGATAAACAAGAAACTTACTTGTCAGGGTGGGGTAGCCGCCTGGAGGACCCTTCGGCCAAATGACTGATCCTTCTCAGACATCAAGTCCAGGCGATAGTGCTTGGTGAAGGTCGTATAGTTTGACCACGTTGCCGCCTTACAGATTTCTTCCGGAGAGGCTCCGGCCTTTTCCGCCCAAGAACTCGCAACCGCTCTAGTAGAGTGTGCTTTGACAAACGGGGCTTGCTTACCCTCCAACTCATAAGATTTAGCTATCGCTAACCTGATCCACCTGGCAATAGAAGACTTAGAGGCTTTTTGCCCCTTCCTAATCCCCGAAAAATTAACAAAAAGAGAATCAGACTTTTTGAGTTCCTTGGTTACCTTTAAATAAATTAAAATACATCTCTTGACATCTAGAGATGTCCCCTCTGAGCTCGAGGGAGACAGAAAGGTCGGAAGGACAATGTCCTGTGTCCTGTGAAATGAGGACGCCACCTTGGGGAGAAAACTGGGGTCTGTTTTCAACACAACTCTATCCTCATAAATTAACAAAAAGGGCTCTCTGATAGAAAGGGCCTGAAGGTCACTTACCCGCCTGGCGGAAGTGACTGCTACCAACAGAACTGTCTTAAGGGTTATCCATTTTAAGATAGATTCCTCCATAGGCTCAAATGGACTAGCTGACAATGCTTTAAGTACCAAGGAGAGATCCCAAGGAGGACAGGGTGAGACCTTCACCGGCCTGGATCTAGACAAGGCTTTGAAAAAATTCTTAATAAAAGCATTCTGCTGAAGGGAACATTGAAGAAAGACACTAAGGGCCGCAACCTGCACTTTTAAGGTACTTGGGGATAGACCCATATCTACTCCTGCCTGCAGAAAATCTAGAATGGCTGGGACCCCTGGTTGATCAATTTTTCGCTCTTCTAACCAGGAACAAATTTTTTTCCAGAATTTGGCATAAATTTTTCTAGTAACCGGTTTTCTGCACTGTATCAGGGTTTTGATTACTTTCTCCGAGAAGCCCTGTGTTCTCAGCAACTGTTCCTCAGATACCACGCAGTTAGGTTTAGTCTGTCTACCTGCGGATGAAGAATGGGACCCTGCGATATTAGATCCCTCCTGCTGGGAAGATGAAATGGGGAGAGAATGGCCAGACTTTTCAGAATGGCAAACCAAGGTCTTTTCGGCCAAAAAGGAGCAACTAAAATTAGATCCGTTCTTTCCGACCGAAATTTCTGAAGGACTGCTGCTATCATCCTTATTGGCGGGAAAGCGTAGCAGCTGTTGAACTTCCATGTTTTGGAAAAAGCATCTATCCCTGTAGCCCTGTCTCCTGGATGGATCGAGAAGAACTGGATTACCTTCCTGTTCCTTTCGGAGGCAAAAAGGTCCACCTCCGGTTGACCCCATTTCTGCACTATTTGAGCGAAAACCTCCTCGTGTAGTGCCCACTCGTCCTGACTTACTTGTTGACGGCTCAGATAATCCGCTAGGGAGTTCTGGGTGCCTTTTAGGTGGACCGCTGTCAGTGAAGCCAGGTTTGTTTCTGCCCAGGAAAAAATTTCGTTGGCTATAGCCTGAAGAGCAGGACTTCTTGTGCCCCCCTGCTTGTTCACATATGCCACAGTTGTTGCATTGTCTGTGCGAACCTGCAGATGTCGCCCTTTCAGGCTTGTCTGGAACACTTCGATTGTTTTCAGGACTGCCAGGAGCTCTCTCTGGTTTGAGGAACGTTCTGCCTCTCTTGGAGACCATGTTTCCTAGGCCACTGCCTCCCCCAGGTGGGCTCCCCACCCCCAGGCACTGGCATCTGTAGTTACTACTGTTTCTACCGGCAGGGTCCAGGTTAGACCTTTGTCTAGATTGTGACGCGTTCGCCACCACCATAGAGTCCTTTTGACTCGGGATGAGATTGGAATCTGGACCTCCAAGTCTTGACTTTGGCCACTCCAAAACCGAAGCATTAGTTGCTGCAACGGACGTTGATGGAACCTCGCCCAGGGTACCGCTGGAAAACATGCCGTCATAAACCCCAGTACCCTCATAACTTGTCTGACCGAAGCCTCTCGGTTGGACTGTAATTGGGCTGCTGCTTGTTCTACCTTTACCATCTTTTCTTCTGGAAGATAAAAAATTTTCTCTACAGAAGATATCCTGTAACCTAGGTACAGAACCACCTGGGATGGGGTCAATTGAGACTTGTCTCGGTTGATTATCCAGCCGAGAGAGGAGAGAAAGTTCTGAGCTTCGTGCAAATCCTTTTCCAGCTGTTGGGCTGATCCTGCCACGAACAGGAGATCGTCCAAATAAGGAATTACAATTATCGCCTTGTTTCTCAGCGGTGCTAGAGCTTCTGCCAGGACCTTCGTGAAAATTCTTGGCGATGAGGACAGACCAAAGGGAAGGGCTTGGAACTGGAAATGTTTGATCTCCGAGTTCACTTTCACCGCCACCCTGAGGAACTTTTGGAAGTCCCAATGAATTGGGACGTGCAAGTAGGCATCCCTGAGGTCCAGGGTGGCCATGTAACACCCTGGAAACAGAGACCTTGCCACTGTGAAAATTGACTCCATCTTGAACTTTTTGTACTTTACAAATTTGTTCAGGGGACGAAGATTCAAGATCATTCTGAATTTTCCCGATGGCTTTTTTACTACAAATACATGGGAATACGTCCCTAGACCCTGTTTCTTTTGTGGGACTTGAATTAGAACTCTTTGGTCTACTAATTCCCCTAGAGATAGGCCCAAGGCCTCTGCCTTCTCTCTGTCCCCCGGAAGCTGGGTAATCAGAAAACTTGGAGGGGGTGTCGTCGTGAACTCCAACTTGTATCCGTTCCTGATTATGTTTAAAATGAACGGACTTGAAGTTGCCATGGTCCATTGTGGGAGAAACTGCCCCAATCTTCCTCCCACCGGGACGCAAGAGTCACTGTGGCTTGGGGGTGGTTTGAGGAGGATTAAACAATATTCCTCCTCTCCCCCTACCCTTATGGCCTGCCCAGTGTTTCTTTGGTTGGCCTTCCTTTTGCAGGTTTTGTTTGAAACCTCGAAAAAAACGTTTTCCCTCCGTTCTTTTCTTTCTCTCAGGAAAAACCTTTTTTCTGTCCTGAGTCCTTTCTAGCGCTTCCTGTAGGCCTGACCCAAAAAGGTGGTCATCTGAAAAGGATAACCCACATAGTTTTAACTTGGAGGCGGCATCACCTGTCCAAGTTTTCAGCCACACTGACCTTCGGGCTGCGTTTACCAAGGCTGCTGATCTGGCTGCCAACTTAACTGATTCTTCAGAGGCATCAGCCAGAAAGCCTACCGCCTTAAAAAGAAGTGGAAAAGATTTTAATATTTCCTGTCTAGATGTACCCGCCTGAATGTGGGTTTGCAACTGAGTAAGCCAACATTCTAGATTTCTAGCTACACAAGTTGCTGCTAGTGCGGGCTTCAGACTTATTGAAGAGGCATCCCAAGCTCTCTTCAACAATAAGTCCCCTCTCTTATCCATCGGGTCCTTCAAGGCCCCCAAATCATCAAAGGCCAGATCCGTTTTTCTTGATATCCTGGCCAAAGGGGCATCTAATTTTGGAACCTTGTTCCACGGCTCAGACCCATCCGAATCAAAGGGGAATCTCCGTTTAAGGGAGCCTGAAAAGAATGGTCTTTTTTCAGGTTGTTCCCACTCCCGCAGAATTGTGTCAATCAGGGATTTGTGTACAGGAAAAACCCTGGATCTATTTGCACTAGACCCCTGATACATGAGGTCGTGCTTGGAGAGCTGAACCTGTTCCTCACGGATCTCCAAGGTATCATAAATAGCCTTTAGTAGGTCTCCTACATCTTCCAAGGACAATTTGTACCTAGCAGCCCTGGAGGAATCATCTTCTGCCTCAGAATCTGATGCTGATCCTGCCTGAGAGGAAGCAATAGACCTAGGCGTCTGCTCCCTGTACTCCTCCTCCTCTTGAGTCTGGGACAGGGCAGGCATACTAGATGCTCTAGGTAGGGACGAGGCGGGACCCTGCATCCTGTCTATCAGTCCTTTAAAAGACTGAAATGTGGACGCCATTTCCTCCTTAACAGAGGATAATAACTGACGGCAAGCAGTAACTGAGTCATCTTTTATCAGACTGCTAACACATTCTGGGCATAACGGCTTGTCCCAACTGGAACCTAGCTTTGTCCCACAGACGGCACACTTTCTTCTAGGCGGCTGTAGAGTTTTAATCTGAAATAGACACAAACCAGAAAGCAAAAAACTCAGTTACCAAAACAGCCTATGCCTGAACACCACTGTGCCTAGCTCCTAGAAGTGCCGTACCCACCACCAATAAGGTTCGCCACCCATGGGGGGTATTTTTGGCCAAGTAGACCAATCTCCCCCCCAGAGTAAACCATGTGCTCTCACCAAGCTTACCTGGGAGGGACCGGTGCCAACCGAACCAGGGTCTGGATGTGCCGCTGCAGCTTCCATGGTTCTGGTGTTTTTGTCCTCAGCACTCCGAGATACACCACTAGGCTCCGGCTCCTACATAGCCACTGCCGCGCCTTTTTGAAACATGGGAACGATGTTTCCGGCGCCCCCTGATGACGCGCTTCCGCCCGGGACCTCACTTCCCTTCCTTGGAACGCAGTGGCTCCGCCCCTCCAGCGTTGAACCCGGAAGTGCTGTATCCACAGCGCGGTCCATGGCGTCTCTCGCCTTTCACCGCTGCTTCTGGAGCTTTGAGGCCTGAACACACTGCCATCAACCAGGGGTCCCACTCTCGCTGAGCCAAGGCAGCGGTGGCCATCAGCGACGCTCTCTACCCCAGGGCCAGAGGCGTGCTGTAGGAGGTAGGTTCAGCTCTCACTCCCCCAAGGGAGAAACTGGGGAAAAAAATAGCAACGTTCCCAAATGTGCTCCTTCCCGTCCGGCAGGAAACACAAAAACTGAGGAGAAGGCCTGGAGGACCTCCTTTTACGATTTGGGGGAATGTGTTTCCTGTCCCGGAGGGAGGAGCCATATATCTCAGGGCTGTCCTGGAAGACGAGGGGGGAAAAATCGCTTATTGCGATTTTTTTTTTTTTTTTTTTTTAATCAAAAATATGTAGAAGAATATGTATCAGCCTAAACTGAGGACATTTTTTTTATTTTTATTTTTAAATGGGATATTTATTATAGCAACAAGTAAAAAATATTTTTGCTTTTTTTTGTTTATAGCGCAAAAAATAAAAAACACAGAGGTGATCAAATACCACCAAAAGAAAGCTCCATTTGTGGGGAAAAAAGGACGCCAATTTTGTTTGGGAGCCACGTCGCACGACCGCGCAATTGTCAGTTAAAGCGACGCAGTGCCGGAAGCTGAAATTTCACCTGGTCAGGAAGGGGGTATATGTGCCCAGTAAGCAAGTGGTTAAAGGAACCTATTTAGAAAATAAAAAACAAACCTTCACAACCCCCCGCTGTAAATCTGCGGGGCAGATCTGAAATGAGGGGAAGCTCTGCTGATTTTATTATTCAATCATGTGCCAGCTAAAATGCTGTTTTCCTTGCATGTCCCCCTCGGATCTACAGCGACTGCACTTCCAAGTGCACTTTCAGTGCAATTTCAAGTGCACTTATAGTGCAATGTGGATTTGCCTTTAGTAAATAACTCCCATTGTTCTCTGTGGAGCAGCGGATGTCAACGATCCACCAGCATATAATCCGGTCCGCTAAGAACAGACGAATGGGGAACCGTTCCCTATCCGTCCTGCGGATTGTATCGGATGACAGTCGGATGGAAATGGACACCTGGGCAAATGGCCAGGGTCGCAAGAGGCACACTATGATTAGTTGTACAGTTGTTACCCATTGTATCGCACCTTACGGTTAGACGTCTCGTTCATTGGTTATGATGCCATGTACCTAGATGTGTAAAGTGCTGTACTGTATATCATTTTGTACCATGCTGGGTCATGTGGGCCCTGTTACAAAAAAAAAAAAAAGTGTATGAAGTGAATAAAGTAAGAAAAAAAAAAGTGTATAAAATGGAATTACTGGTTATGAAAATGCTTGTAAAATGGTGAAGAATGTATCAAACACATTAGGGTTGATTTATAGGCAAAAAGACCGTGAACTTAGCAAGTGCAGTTGCTTCAGGGCTTGGTAAATGAGGGGAAGCTCTGCTGACTGCCATCATCCAAACATGTAAAGACAAAAAGGTCATAGATGAATTCAGAGGCATATTTGGCTATAATAGTCTCTATATTAGTAACAGCCAATGTGATGTCAATGAATGTTCAATCAATGTGTAGTCTTTTTATATAATGCTGGAGGTAGAAAAGATTCTAATTGTCCTTTGAAATGTTCCCTATTTAGGATACATATAATAATGTCACTTACATTCCTTTTTTGTAATCCTATCTGGCCTATAAATATAGAACACGGCTCAATTATTTATTACGACGTTGGGTTTGACTATCACTATTCAGTTCAAAGAAAGGCAGGGGGATATTTTATTGGTGGTATGTGAATATTTAACACATGAATAAAAACATTGCAATTTAGATTTTTATTCTCATAAAGACCGTTCTTTACCATTCACTGATTCTCTTTTTGTTATAACCATAAAAAGACCCATTGCCGCATCATTGTAGAATAAACGTCGCAGAGCATCCCGCGTCAGCTGATATTCATCCAACACGCTTCCTGGAACAAAGTTCACTTATTCAAGGATGCGCATCTAGTTGAAGTAGTAAGAATCATCTTATAAAGAAACATACATCATAGTCTGTCTATCCTGGTCTCTCTCCTATAGCACATTATATTCTGTCTATCCTGGCCTATCTCCTATAGCAGCCCTGAAAATTTCCACTCGCTTTCTAGCATTTTGCGAGTGGATTTAAGCTGGGGAGTGATGACAGGGCTACATGACCAATCTCCCTCCAATCTGTGCCTACACTTAGAGTCCCGATGAGATTGGCGGCCGAAGAGGAAAGGTGCATGCTCGGGAAAAGTAGTCTGGTGAGCCACGCACAGGCAGAGCAGTACACAGGTGCTCTCCTTACAATTCTCATTAAGCCATTGGACCTAACAGTATGACCTCTCTGAGCCTGCCCCCCTCCTCTGACCAATGTAGCTGGAGAGCAGAAAGTAATGAGTGAGGTGGAGGATTGCGAAAATTACCACTCCGGTGCAACACTCACTGAACGTTGCCCTGACATGAGAGCGGCAGCCTTCCAGTTTGTGCAGTTTTCTTCTCCTTGTGCTCTATGTAAGTGTCCAACAGTTCAGCCTGAGCACTGTGAACAGACTGGTCTCAATGTGTGCTGTGTGGTGTCAGTGTGCGCTGTGCTATGGTGTCAATGCCTTGCAGTTGTGTGGATCTCAGCACTGGATTGTACTCCCTCCCGCTGTGCTGCAGCTCCTCTCCTTACTGCCAGCCTGAATAAAAGGGGGAAGTGGGGACATGCAAGCAAGGAGCCGCACACACAGGCTCCTGATGATGAGATAAATGGGAGGGAGAGGGAGAGAGGGAGAGAGGGAGAGAGGGAGGGAGAGAGGGAGAGAGAGAGAGAGAGAGAGAGAGAGAGAGAGAGAGAGAGAGAGAGAGAGAGAGAGAGAATGGATGGGAGTTGCAGAGGAGACAGCAAGAGAATGGGGAAGAGACCCAGTTCTAGTGCCCTGTCCCTCTCGTCTGCCCCCAGTGCCCTGTCCCTCTCGTCTGCCCCCAGTGCCCTGTCCCTCTCGTCTGCCCCCAGTGCCCTGTCCCTCTCGTCTGCCCCCAGTGCCCTGTCCCTCTCGTCTGCCCCCAGTGCCCTGTCCCTCTCGTCTGCCCCCAGTGCCCTGTCCCTCTCGTCTGCCCCCAGTGCCCTGTCCCTCTCGTCTGCCCCCAGTGCCCTGTCCCTCTCGTCTGCCCCCAGTGCCCTGTCCCTCTCGTCTGCCCCCAGTGCCCTGTCCCTCTCGTCTGCCCCCAGTGCCCTGTCCCTCTGGGCTGCCCCCAGTGCCCTGTCCCTCTGGGCTGCCCCCAGTGCCCTGTCCCATTTTGTTAAAGTTGTTGTTGGTAATATTTAATTTTGTAACTTGATTCTGCATAAAACATTTAACAGTGTCATTCCATGAGATAATCTACGAGGGCGTGTTTACGGGTGCAATTAGGCGCATGGCAGTGTATGAATTAGGTGGGGCAACTGGTGGAGAGTTACTATTGAGGCCTGGCTAGTAGCTCAGGACTTGAAATTTTGAGCCCTGTCCTATAGCACATTTTAGTCTGTCTATCCTGGTCTCTCTCCTAAAGTACATCATAGTCGGTCTATCCTGGTCTCTCTCCTATAGTACATCATAGTTGGTCTATCCTGGTCTCTCTCCTATAGTACATCATGGTCTGTCTATCCTGGTCTCTCTCCAATAGTACATCATGGTCTGTCTATCCTGGTCGTCTCCTATAGTACATCATAGTCGGTCTCTCTCCTATAGTACATCATAGTCGGTCTATCCTGGTCTCTTTCCTATAGTACATCATGGTCTGTCTATCCTGGTCTGTCTCCTATAGTACATCATAGTCGGTCTCTCTCCTATAGTACATCATAGTCGGTCTATCCTGGTCTCTCTCCTATAGTACATCATAGTCTGCCTATCCTGGTCTCTCTCCTATAGTACATCATAGTCTGTCTATCTTGGTCTCTCTCCTATAGTACATCATGGTCTGTCTATCCTGGTCTCTCTCCTAAAGTACATCATAGTCGGTCTATCCTGGTCTCTCTCCTATAGTACATCATAGTTGGTCTATCCTGGTCTCTCTCCTATAGTACATCATAGTCTGCCTATCCTGGTCTCTCTCCTATAGTACATCATGGTCTGTCTATCCTGGTCTGTCTCCTATAGTACATCATAGTCGATCTCTCTCCTATAGTACATCATAGTCGGTCTATCCTGGTCTCTTTCCTATAGTACATCATAGTCGGTCTCTCTCCTATAGTACATCATAGTCGGTCTATGCTGGTCTGTCTCCTATAGTACATCATAGTCGGTCTCTCTCCTATAGTACATCATAGTCTGTCTATCCTGGTCTCTTCCCTATAGTACATCATAGTTTGTCTATTCTGGTCTCTCTCCTATAGTACATCATAGTCGGTCTATCCTGGTCTGTCTCCTATAGTACATCATAGTCGGTCTCTCTCCTATAGTACATCATAGTCTGTCTATTCTGGTCTCTCTCCTATAGTACATCATAGTCGGTCTATCCTGGTCTCTCTCCTATAGTACATCATAGTCGGTCTCTCTCCCATAGTACATCATAGTCTGTCTATCCTGGTCTCTCCCCTATAGTACATCATAGTTTGTCTATCCTGGTCTCTCTCCTATAGTACATCATAGTTTGTCTATCCTGGTCTCTCTCCTATAGTACATCATAGTCGGTCTATCCTGGTCTGTCTCCTATAGTACATCATAGTCGGTCTCTCTCCTATAGTACATCATAGTCTGTCTATTCTGGTCTCTCTCCTATAGTACATCATAGTTGGTCTATCCTGGTCTCTCTCCTATAGTACATCATAGTCGGTCTCTCTCCTATAGTACATCATAGTCTGTCTATCCTGGTCTCTCCCCTATAGTACATCATAGTTTGTCTATCCTGGTCTCTCTCCTATAGTACATCATAGTCGGTCTAACCTGGTCTGTCTCCTATAGTACATCATAGTCGGACTCTCTCCTATAGTACATCATAGTCTGTCTATCCTGGTCTCTCTCCTATAGTGGCCCGTCATACCGAAGAGCGATATCCTGACGTGAGGTGGCCATTGTATACAAATGGTTAAATTATTAATTTGAGATCCATAACATGCATGCATTAAAATATATCTTGTACAGTACATGTATGCCATCTATATAATATACAGCACATTTGTTTCTTTATTAGATTATTTTTACTACTTGTACTGGATGAACGTCCTTGGGAAAGTGGAGATTTGAAGCAAAGTGTTGGATGAATATCAGTATATGTAGAATGATCGGTGATGTACACTATACAACAATTATGTCTCAATGGGTCTTTTCATGGTTTTGAAAAAGAACCTGAATGCTAGATCACTCTTTTATATGGAAAACATTATAAATTGAAATGCTTGTTTAGTATTCACAGACCACAAATATTCCGCTGTCTCTATGGTATTTCTAAGGGGATACTGTTATTCAGAACAATGGATCAATCTCTTCGACGTCCTATTTCTCAGATTTCTCTTACTATTCAGTCCAGTAAATGTATATAATCCTTTCCATGATTTTCTTTCATTGTATCAATGTTGCTTTGCTGATTTTATAGGATAATCATTTGTACATGAAACTAATTTTAAATTAACTTCTCTAATTAATTAATTAAAGCAGTATAAAACCTAAAAGCAAACATTTATTATATTGCTGGTTAACAATTCTTGGGTTAGTTTTCTTTCCTCTATTTTCATCTTCTGCAAAGAGGGAAATTGTTTTGCGCTGGAATGCCCCCTCACCCCCCACTGTGGGATCCTGGGAAAAATCCATTAATGCCATGCTTCCGTTATATAAATGAACCTACCTTAACAGGAACTGCCCCAAGAAATATAATACAATTTGTCAGCCAGGGACGGCATAGGTTGGAATGGTCCCCCTGACCGAAGGATTTTGATGTGTTGGGGTATAGCGAGTGCCTTGGCTCATGATTCAGTGGGAATTAGGGGTACCCCATTGTATAGTTATGCAATGTGGCTTATGCCCTGTACACACGATCAGTCAAACCAATGAGAACGGTCTGATGGATTTTTCCATCAGTTAACCGATGAAGCTGACAGATGGTCAGTCGTGTCTACACACCATTGGTTAAAAAACCAATCGTCTCAGAACGCGGTGACATAAAAAACAACGTGCTGAGAAAAAATATGTTTAATGCTTCCGTGCATGCATCTACTTGATTCTGAGCATGCGTGGATTTTTAACAGATGGACGTGCCTACTAACGATCGTTTTTTTTTCTATCGGTTAGGTATCCATCGGTTAATTTTAAAACAAGTTTGAATTTTTTTAACCGATGGATAAATAACCGATGGGGCCCACACACGATCGGTTTGGTTTGATGAAAATGGTCCATCAGACCGTTCTCATCGGTTTGACCGATCGTGTGTACGCGGCCTTAGTTGCACATTTTTTCCTGTATGAAACCTCGTCTGTACTGTATTTCTTTTGTGTATTATTTTATTTTAATTTTAAGATTTGGTCCATTTTGGACCGAATTTGATGCGATTGATTGTTAAGTGTTAGCTGGAGTTTGGCTTCAATTTGTTAGTGTATTTAAATTTGCTAATACATTTAGGATTAGCCTCCACCTAGGCTGATAATACTGCTGCCTGCTAGCCCCCTG
Source organism: Rana kukunoris (assembly GCA_029574335.1). Lineage (NCBI taxonomy): Eukaryota > Metazoa > Chordata > Amphibia > Anura > Ranidae > Rana > Rana kukunoris. The sequence continues at coordinate 26,445,408 of CM056056.1, read as the reverse complement.
CACTCCTTCATCTAGAGTGGGGGTATTCCAATATAGGAGGGGTGTTCCTGGCCAGATCACCAGGTGAAAACAGAGGTGGGAAAAAAAAAAAAAGTCAAAATAAAAAGAATGCAGCCACCATATCTAATGATCGATAAGCTGCAATATATTACATTTTTGGGTTTATTACAATATATATTTAATATAATCATAACATAAATTTAATATAAGATACATTTAAAGCGCTTGGTTTTTCACCTTCATACATGCATGAAGGTGAAAAACCTCCTGTGATGCAACTGCCCCCCCCCCCAGAGCCCCCTTATACTTACCTGAACCCGGTCTTTCCAGCGACAGGGACCAGCACACCAGCTACAGCCGTTGTCTCGGTCCTGATTGGATAGATTGATAGCAGCGCAAGTACTGCTGTGTCAATGGACGCAGCAGCAGGACACAGGAGCGCCCCCATGAGTGCCCGAGGGAGAGCGGCTCTCCAACGGGGCACTCAAGAAGGGGAGGAGCCAGGAGCGCCACTGAGGGACTGAGAAGAGGACGGACGATCGGGGCCACCCTGTGCAAAACCAACTGCACAGAGGCGGCAAGAAATTACATGTTTGTTTAATTTTTTTTATTTTTTTTTAAAACAAACCTTTACATATGCTTTAAGATAATTTTTTAGGACATTTTATCATCAGAATTTATTTCTATATGTATCTTTATTTTTTGGCATCATATAGTGAGGTATACAGTGTGGAGGATACAGTAGAGTGTGGCGGTCGATTGTCCTCTATTCCCACATTCCGGATCTTAAGAACACATGTGAAAGTGCAGAATCAGTACTTCTGCCTGATGAATGTACCAAGTATGGGATTTCAGCAGATGAGACATTTTCCAGGCTATAAATAGTTGGAATTGTAGAGACAAATTAATTGATTTCTGCAAAATTGATTTACAGTAGAACTTGACCCTTCCCATTAGCTTTATATTATTCACTCTGCCCCCTCTAACAGAATTGGATCGTTTTTATTTTGTGTTGGGAGGGATGGGGGATACCTTTTTTGAGGACCACCCCATGAACCGCTCCAAAAAGCCACAGCCGACCCTTATTAAAGCATGCAGACCAGGAAATGGCAAGGGGGCGGGGCAATTAGTGTGCATGTTGAGGAGGGCAAGGGCCTCTTCCCCACAACCCTGGCCTGGTGGATGTGGGGGTCTGGGGACAGGAGGCCTATTGGAATCTGAAGGCTCCCTTTAACAATAGGGGGACACCCAGATACTGCCACCTCATGTGAAAAGGAATACACAGTACCCCTAGTCTTTCCCTAAAAAAATAAAAATAAAGTTTAAATAAATAAACATGTACAGTTTCTGACAAGTCCTTTACCAAAAAATAAATAATGTCCCATGATTGAAAATTGATGTACATCTCCTTGTCCAGCAATTGAGATCCAAGTCAATAAACCGCCCACCCTCTAAAAAAGGAAAACAAGAGCCACAGCTGCCAACAATCTGGTGGGAACGCCATATAATGGGAACCACAGGTGTGCAGTGTCAGTAACTCAGTGCAGGAATGGTGGGAACCACGTATATTGGACATGGTAGGTGTGCAGACTTGGGAACTCAATATAGGGATTGGTGGGAACACCTCATAATGGGCACAGCAGGTGCAAAGATCAGAAACTTAGCACAGGGAACATAGGAACCCCTAATAATGGGCCCAGCAGGTGAGCAGACCCAAGTACTCAGAGCAGGGATGGTGGAAACTCCCGATAATGGGTACAGCAGGTGTGTCGACACAGGAATCTTGCCAATAGTATCCCTGGAATACAGGAGACACTATAAGGGGATTTAATTCTGCAGTAACCAGCAACCTCTGAACTTTCATTGTTGGGTGTAGTGATCCCCCAACATACCCCATCCCTCCATAGGGCAGAGTTTTCAGATGCAAGAGAATGGAAAGGACAAATCCGTCTATCGATTTGTGGCGATCAGTGTCGGCCGCGCTGGTTGTGCGTGCTTGGTAAAATGGATTTATCTTCTTTAGCCGTCTATCCTGTTAACACAAAGATCCCACTAATGTGAAGATCACTTAAGCTCTTCTTACTCACTTACATCTCTCAGAGGCCACATACAGGTCACCCTGACCCGGTGAACGCAGAGCTGCGTACGGTGCCAACTCATGTCTACAGCAAATGTCCTAATAGTAGTTATTTTAGTCTGAAATGCAACCCAGAGAAAATCATGATCTCCAATTTAAATTACAGGAGTGACATCACCACTCTCCAGATATAGGTTATACAGTGATATAATTTATCTCTAAATATGTTACATTATACAGAAGTGACATCACCACTCTCCAGGTATACTGCAAGATAAATTATACATGAGTGACATCACCACTCTCTAGATACAAGGTCTCTGGATGCTTTTAACATTGCTGTTATGGGCGTCAGGCTTTTTTTCCCCTACCTCTAAACGCCCCTGCATGTTATCCTACATGTCCATAAACACCTAGGGGTTAAGAGGAGTTTAAAGGCAGAAAAATAAAAAACCCTGCCTATGTGTCCAGGAGCAGTGGCGTTTTGGCAGAACAAAATGCTTGATCCCCGTAAACACGTCTAAATGTGCATTAAAACGCTAGGTGTGCAACTCGAGCGTTAATTCATTTCAATGGCCAGAATACATTTTTAAATTTTTGCTATTTTCACACTAATGTTCCTCCTCGCCAATCAGAAGGCAGGTCGTGAGACCAGTTTCCCGATTGGCCAAAGCATCAGGCAATCCTATTGGATATCTAGCGCTTAGGCGTAAGAGAGAGGAAACACGCGGTGGAGGAAGCTGCTGGAGAAGCGTACACCCAAGCCGCTGCCTGCAGCCCGCCGGTGAGAGGACCGTGCTGGAGGACACGCCACCTAGATCAGGTAAGTGCAGGACCGCCGGCCGCCTGGGCTGGGGGGGTGGTAGTGCCGCCCCGCCAGCCACCGGAGGGTCAGTGGTTGTTTGCCGCCCTCCCAAAAGATAAACCCACCAGCCGCCACTGCTCTACAGATATAAAAGTTATATTTTACAGGAGTGCCATCACTGTTCTCTAGATAGGTGTTATAATATACAGAAGTAAAATCCCTGCTTTCCAGATACAAGTTATATTATGTAGTTATATTATTATTGTATACAAGAACTACATAACCGCTCTCCAAATATGTTATATTATACATGAGTGACATCACTGCTCTCCAGATACAAGTTATATTATACAGGAGTAACATTGGGGGGCATGTCCAAGATGGAGACTGAAGCAGACGCTTGCCTTCACACCCACTGCACTGGCTAGAGGAAAGGTGGCGGCTGGGTGTAAACGTCCTCAGCTTCCCGCACAGAAAGTCAACCCGGCACTCCCACGTGCACCACAGGCAATATGGCATCGCAGACCGAAACATGCAGCCTGGAGAAGCAGTAGCAAAGAAACTTCACAGTGCTCTTGCAAGCTATTAAAACCTGTCAGGCCACCCTCACCACAAAGATGGATCATCTACAGTATTCGTTTCATCTACGATAAATTCTGTGCATGGGGAGGTGGCGTGCCGGATCTAACACAGAGGGTATGGCCCGGGACCATTCCACAGAAATTTGCAGGATACAGCTTAAATTAAAACATTTGGAATCTAAAGCAGAGGAGGCAGAGAACAGGAGCCGCCTTAATAACCTGTGGATCGTGGTTCTACCCGAGGGAGCAGAAGACCATTACTCGGTATCCTATGCGGGGAGGTTGCTGAAAAGACTACTTAATCAGTCTTCATTCTCAGCTTTCTTTGCGATTAAGAGAGCACACCGTATGTCAAATATAGGAGTAGCATCACCATCCTCAAGATACAAGTTAAATTATACAGGAGGTGTCCAGATACTGTTGCCTAAATATTACAAGTGATGTGTGAGATCAGGAGGTCTTGCACCAACAAGAAACAAAGCATTACTAGACCTACTGATTACGAACAATACAGACTTTATCGTGGATGTAGAAATACGGGGCAACTTAGGAAACAGCCACCACAGATCATAGGAACAAAGAACATGGGAGTGCTTTAAGAGCATACTAAAAGGTGCATTCCAATAGGAAATCAATTTGAAAGTGCTAAAATGTATCCTGGGTGGCTAAACGTCAATGTAAAAATGCATATAAAAAGCAAAAGAAAAGGCCTTCAAAAAAATACTGAGGGTGCTGAGGGGTCACTGTCAGCATTCCAACTTTACAAAGAAGGCAATAAGAAATGCAAGCATGCAATCAGGGCAATCAGTATAAACAGTAAGAAAGTGAGGCCAAAACATATTGGCCTCATAAAGGATATAAAAGGGAATTTGGCTATAAAGGACAGAGAGAAGGCAAAGGTTTTTATATACATTTTTATCCTAAGTCTTCACAAAGGAAACGGGGGCGGGATATAGTAACCAAGACGGTAATGTTAATTTTAATAGCAAGTCACTGGAAGCACCCTCATGGCTAACAGAGGACAGAATTAGAAATAGATTTGAAAAACTTAAACATAAATAAATCACCAGGACCAGATGGCTTCCACCAGTGTCCTTAAGGAACTCAGCGAGGTGATAGCTAGACCATTGTTCCTAATTGTTATAGACAGTCTACTGACTGGTATGGTACCAGCTGATTAAAGAAAAGCCAACGTAGCACCAATATTTAAAAAAGGACCAAGATATATCCCTGGGAACTACAGGCCAGTTAGCCTAACATCAATAGTCTGCAAGCTATTGGAGAGAATGATAAAAGGGACTATATACAAGATTTTAGTAACGAAAACAGAATCATTAGTATTAAACAGAATGGATTCATGAAAAATCGTTCTTCCCAATCTATTAACCTTCTATAAAGAAGTGAGCTGCCATCTAGATAAAGGAAGGCCTGTGGATGTAGTGTATCTGGATTATACAAAGGCATTTGTTGCAGTTCCTCAAAAATGTTTATTGTGCAAACTAAGGTATATAGGCATGGACCATAGGGTGAGTACATGAACCGAAAACTGGCTACAGGGGCGGGACAAAAGGGTGGAAAGTGGGGTTCCCCCAGGGATCTGTCCTGGGACCAATCTTGTTTAATTTATTCATAAACAATCTAGAGGATGGGATCAACAGCTCAATCTCAGTATTTGCAGATGATCATAGGCATGCGCACAGGGTGTGCCCAGGCACACCCTAATCATTCTATGCAGCACAAATTCCCCCTACTGCCCTGGCTCCCCACTCCTTCCCTCTGCAGCACCTCCGGCTTCCCTCCTCTCCTGCCGGTTGTTACTGCGGAGATGGTTTTAGAATGAGTGAGGGAAGGGGCTGGTAAATATGTATGTGCTTTGGGGTGCAACCCTAATGCAATAAGCTGCGCACAACTATGCAGATGATACTAAGTTAAGCAGTCAATAACTTCTATGCAGGATGTGGAAACCTTGCAAGAAGATCTAAACAAAATAATGGGGTGGGCAACTACATGGCAAATGAGGGTTAATGCTGAAAAATGTAAGGTAATGCATTTGGGTGCCAAAAATATGAATGCAAGTTACTCGCTAGGGGGAGAATCTCTGGGGGCATCTAGGACGGAAAAGGACCTGGGTGTCTTATTATATGACAGGCTCAGCAATGGCATGCAATGCCAAGCTGCTGCAAGCAAAGTCAACAGAATATCGGCATTCATTAAAAAGGGCATTTACCCCAATTATACCACTCTACAAGACTCTGGTCCAGCCACATCTTGAGTATGCCATCCAGCTCTGGGCACCAGTCCTAAGGAGGGATGTGCTAGAACTGTAGAGAGTTCAGAGAAGGGCAACAAAGTTAATTAAGGGACTGGAGGACCTCAGCTATGAGGAAAGACTACAAGCATTGAACTTATTCTCTCTGGAGAGGAGATGCTTGAGAGGGGATAGGATATAAATGTACAAATACTGTACTGGTGACCCTAGCATAGGGAAAAAAAAATTCAGTGAAAGAAAACTTTAAAAAGACAAGCGGCCATTCACTAATACTGGAAAAGAAGCAGTTAAATCTAATACTGCGTAGAGGGTTCTTTACTGTCAGAGCAGTAAGGATGTGGAATTCTCTTCCACCATCAGTGGTATCAGCAGGGACCGTCGATAGTTTTTTTAAGCTATTAGATGGGCACCTGAAAGAGGAACTACAGTCTGCTCACATAATTTGTAACAAAAACATCTTTGCCATTTAGAATTTTCCCTCCAACCACTTTGCATATTTTTTTATTCATATTGTGATTCTGTGCTTGCCAAATCTCCCTCCCAGGGTTGCCAACCTCCTGCAGAATTTTTTACTGACAAAACGTGTAAAGTTTACTGGCAGACAGGCTGGGAAAGATCTGGGTCATTTGACAGCTGTAAATCGATTAGGAAAAATGTACTTTTTTTTATTTTTTTTTTATTATTAAATTAATTACAGTGCCATCATCCAGTCACAGAAATAGAAGGGACAACGTAAAATAAACAATGTGCATTTAGTATCACTTTAAAATTAGTGATGTTTGCGGTTGAGCATAGCAACAGAGTTTCCGTTTCTGCATGCGCTCATATGATGGAACTATGGAAGCGCAATGCATCGGTTGAAGGGGAAATCACCTGCTGGGCATTGAAACCCATTTGGTAATCTGAAATCTGTGTTAAATAAAAAGGGTGTAACCCAGTGTTGTCAACCTACCAGATTGAAATTAACTGGCACGACACCCGAAATTTACTGGCACGACACCCGAAATTTACTGGCACGTTTTTACTGGCATTTCACAAAAGTTACTAAATTACATTTTTAGGTGCAAATTTCAGTATTAAGGCTACAAACAAGTACGCTAGGCAAATAGCAATGTGATTTAAGGTAGATATTAAGGTAAAAAAAAAAAGTTTTGTTATTTTCGATATAATAAGGGCAAATTATTTAGTCACATCACCCCCTGCCTCCACCCCCCCCCCCCCTCTGCCACCAACACCCCCTGACTTCATCTTCCTCTGCGGTGCCACAATTTCCCCCTGCCTCAAATTTCCCTCTGCCTCCAATCTCCCCCAGGCCCCCTGCCTCCAATAACCCCCTGCCTCCATCGTCCCCTGCCTCCATCCCCTCTGCGGTGCAACCAAACCCCTGTCTCCATCCCCCACCCTCTGCAGTGTCACCATCTCCCTCTGCAGTGCCACTAACACCCCCTGCCTCCAATTACCCCCTGCCATTAACAACCCCTGCCTCCAATCTCCCCCTGCCTCCATCCCCCTCTGCAGTGCCACCGCAGCCACCATCACCCCCTGCCTGCAATCTACATGTGCAGATCCAAGCCGAACCGATCTTGGCTATTTTTACTGGCACATTTCCGCAACCACAGACATTTACAAACGGGGGAAAAAAGTGCCCGTTTTTACAAACTGTCTGTAAAAATACGGACGGTTGGCAACACTGGTGTAACCACACAGTCAGAGAACAAAATGCAACTCTATGGGGCCCCAGAAGCACAGGGGAGCTACACAGGGATATATTCATTAATAATCAATTGGAAAAATGCCTCTTACATGGGTGGTCAGTGGGATGAATGCCACCCTTACAGACAACTAAAACAAAAAAAAAAGGAAAGAAAAGAGAACCGGCTCTCTTTTTTCCCGCCGGGATTCCTGGCGGTTTTTAACCCGGCAGTTTTTCTATGGGAAACGCTGCGATGGAGCATACACACGGCTGGGATTCCCAACCAAAGCTCTCATGGCAGTTTTCCTGTCGGAAACCTGGTCGCGTGTAGGGGGAAAAAGTTACTGAGCAGGTTCTCGGTTTTACCCTTGGGTTGTGCAGGGCTTTAGACTTGGCCCTAGATTTGGTTGGCAGCATCAGATGGGTGGATAACCAGCTACAGCTAAAGGCAGTGCCGATTCTGACCTCCCTGGGGCCCTAAGCAAAATGACATGTCACATAAGGGCTCTTTCACACGTCCGCCTCTGCTCGTCCGTTTTTACAAGTCCGTAAACGGACTTGTAATGGTTCCCTATGGGATTGCGTCCGTTAGCGGATGATGCATCCGCTAACGTCCGCAAAGATCCACGTCCGTCTGGATCCGTTTTTTTGGACGGAAGAAAACCCTATTTTTCTTCCGTCCGGCGGAACGGATCGGATGAAGACGGACAGACGGTTCGTTTTCATCCGATTCCCCATAGGGGAGAGCGGAGGAGAGACAGGGCGGTCCCTGCACAGTGTGCGGGGACCGCCCTGTCCACCGACAGCTGAGCGGAGACCCCCCGCTGAGCCGACGGACACACATGGAGCGGACCGAAAAACGGTCCGCTCCGTGTGAAAGGACCCTTAAAGTTGAGAAGGGGGGGGGGGGGGGGGGTGTTCTGCTGTCGGAAATTACATCTTACATTAAAGTGAGAAGTGGGGCAAGGGGCCGAAAATAACTTCTCACTGGGCGGGGCCTCTAGTAATTTGGGGGGGCCCTCTGTAGCTTTGCGGGGCCCTAAGCGGCTTGAATAGTGAGCCTATAGGGCAGATCGGCTCTGGCTAAAGGAACAACTAGCAACCTCTGGAGGAATCCTAAAGCTAGGCATACATAAATACAATTTTTTTATTCAATTAAATTTACCTTCAACCATAGTGAAATAGCCTGCCCGATTGCATACAGACTGAAAGTGTTTAGGTTTGACCTCATATTATATGATTTTGGTGAATCTAAAGGAAAATTATACAAGAGACTTGTATAATGTATGGCCAGCCTAAGGCTCTATTCACACCTGAGCGTTCTGGAATCATGGGCAGAATTTAGCGATTTTGCCTGCGAATCCAGAATCGCTGCAAAACGTGGGACGTGCTTGCGATGCCATTATTTTTTTTAAATCGTGCTGCAATAATTAAATGGAGTGCTTAGGTGAAATTATATATATATATATATATATATATATATATATATATATATATACACACACACACACACATACACACACACATACACAGTAGAAGGTGGGAGATTTTTTGGGGTGGGGGGTATATTTGTGGTCCATTTAAGCTTTTAAAATATTTTGGGGGAAATTAAATTATTTTTACATTTTATTTTTTCATCTCCTTTTTTTTATATTATCTTTCTTTGGGTTTCTGTGAATACAAAATGATAAGTCTAACCAGGGTCTCTTTTGTCAGCACAAGGACGGGTCTATAATAGATTAAATGAGCTTCTGCCAGCCTCAGGAGACATTTGAAGCCCATTGTACCCTTTTAAAGGACTATAAACACCCTTATTTTGGGAAAATAAAAAACAGAATTCTACTCTACCCTTGCTTATTTAAGTATTTATTTGCTGTGCGTCTGTGGGGGGGGGAGGGGGGGGGGCTGGGCATGTGTCTACTATGGTTGGCAGACATAGGAACAGAAGCCCACACCAGTATAGTCTGCTTTTTATTTATATATTTCATGACATCCCCTGGACAGCAGGCACCATGACACTCCCCAGCTCGGCAGGTACTACGACACTCCCCAGCTCGGCAGGTACTACGACACTCCCCAGCTCGGCAGGTACTACGACACTCCCCAGCTCGGCAGGTACTACGACACTCCCCAGCTCGGCAGGTACTACGACACTCCCCAGCTCGGCAGGTACTACGACACTCCCCAGCTCGGCAGGTACTACGACACTCCCCAGCTCGGCAGGTACTACGACACTCCCCAGCTCGGCAGGTACTACGACACTCCCCAGCTCGGCAGGTACTACGACACTCCCCAGCTCGGCAGGTACTACGACACTCCCCAGCTCGGCAGGTACTACACTCCCCAGCTCGGCAGGTACTACGACACTCCCCAGCTCGGCAGGTACTACGACACTCCCCAGCTCGGCAGGTACTACGACACTCCCCAGCTCGGCAGGTACTACGACACTCCCCAGCTCGGCAGGTACTACGACACTCCCCAGCTCGGCAGGTACTACGACACTCCCCAGCTCGGCAGGTACTACGACACTCCCCAGCTCGGCAGGTACTACGACACTCCCCAGCTCGGCAGGTACTACGACACTCCCCAGCTCGGCAGGTACTACGACACTCCCCAGCTCGGCAGGTACTACGACACTCCCCAGCTCGGCAGGTACTACGACACTCCCCAGCTCGGCAGGTACTACGACACTCCCCAGCTCGGCAGGTACTACGACACTCCCCAGCTCGGCAGGTACTACGACACTCCCCAGCTCGGCAGGTACAGGTACTACGACACTCCCCAGCTCGGCAGGTACTACGACACTCCCCAGCTCGGCAGGTACTACGACACTCCCCAGCTCGGCAGGTACTACGACACTCCCCAGCTCGGCAGGTACGACACTCCCCACTCGGCAGGTACTACGACACTCCCCAGCTCGGCAGGTACTACGACACTCCCCAGCTCGGCAGGTACTACGACACTCCCCAGCTCGGCAGGTACTACGACACCCCCAGCTCGGCAGGTACTACGACACTCCCCAGCTCGGCAGGTACTACGACACTCCCCAGCTCGGCAGGTACTACGACACTCCCCAGCTCGGCAGGTACTACGACACTCCCCAGCTCGGCAGGTACTACGACACTCCCCAGCTCGGCAGGTACTACGACACTCCCCAGCTCGGCAGGTACTACGACACTCCCCAGCTCGGCAGGTACTACGACACTCCCCAGCTCGGCAGGTACTACGACACTCCCCAGCTCGGCAGGTACTACGACACTCCCCAGCTCGGCAGGTACTACGACACTCCCCAGCTCGGCAGGTACTACGACACTCCCCAGCTCGGCAGGTACTACGACACTCCCCAGCTCGGCAGGTACTACGACACTCCCAGCTCGGCAGGTACTACGACACTCCCCAGCTCGGCAGGTACTACGACACTCCCCAGCTCGGCAGGTACTACGACACTCCCCAGCTCGGCAGGTACTACGACACTCCCCAGCTCGGCAGGTACTACGACACTCCCCAGCTCGGCAGGTACTACGACACTCCCCAGCTCGGCAGGTACTACGACACTCCCCAGCTCGGCAGGTACTACGACACTCCCCAGCTCGGCAGGTACTACGACACTCCCCAGCTCGGCAGGTACTACGACACTCCCCAGCTCGGCAGGTACTACGACACTCCCCAGCTCGGCAGGTACTACGACACTCCCCAGCTCGGCAGGTACTACGACACTCCCCAGCTCGGCAGGTACTACGACACTCCCCAGCAGGTACTACGACACTCCCCAGCTCGGCAGGTACTACGACACTCCCCAGCTCGGCAGGTACTACGACACTCCCCAGCTCGGCAGGTACTACGACACTCCCCAGCTCGGCAGGTACTACGACACTCCCCAGCTCGGCAGGTACTACGACACTCCCCAGCTCGGCAGGTACTACGACACTCCCCAGCTCGGCAGGTACTACGACACTCCCCAGCTCGGCAGGTACTAGACACTCCCCAGCTCGGCAGGTACTACGACACTCCCCAGCTCGGCAGGTACTACGACACTCCCCAGCTCGGCAGGTACTACGACACTCCCCAGCTCGGCAGGTACTACGACACTCCCCAGCTCGGCAGGTACTACGACACTCCCCAGCTCGGCAGGTACTACGACACTCCCCAGCTCGGCAGGTACTACGGACACCACCCCCAGCACACTCCCCAGCTCGGCAGGTACTACGACACAGACACCACCCCCAGCAGCACAGACACCGACACCCCCCCAGGGACAGCGGGGCCACCATGACACCCCCAGGGACAGCGGGGCCACCATGACACCCCCCAGGGACAGCGGGGCCACCATGACACCCCCCCAGCACAGCGGCCACCATGACACCCCCCCAGCACAGCGGCCACCATGACACCCCCCAGCACAGCGGCCACCATGACACCCCCCCAGCACAGCGGCCACCATGACACCCCCCCAGCACAGCGGCCACCATGACACCCCCCCAGCACAGCGGCCACCATGACACCCCCCCAGCACAGCGGCCACCATGACACCCCCCCAGCACAGCGGCCACCATGACACCCCCCCAGCACAGCGGCCACCATGACACCCCCCCAGCACAGCGGCCACCATGACACCCCCCCAGCACAGCGGCCACCATGACACCCCCCCAGCACAGCGACCACCATGACACCCCCCAGCACAGCGACCACCATGACACCCCCCAGCACAGCGACCACCATGACACCCCCCAGCACAGCGACCACCATGACACCCCCCAGCACAGCGGCCACCATGACACCCCCCAGCACAGCGGCCACCATGACACCCCCAGCACAGCGGCCACCATGACACCCCCAGCACAGCGGCCACCATGACACCCCCAGCACAGCGGCCACCATGACACCCCCAGCACAGCGGCCACCATGACACCCCCAGCACAGCGGCCACCATGACACCCCCCAGCACAGCGGCCACCATGACACCCCCCAGCACAGCGGCCACCATGACACCCCCCAGCACAGCGGCCACCATGACACCCCCCAGCACAATGGCCACCATGACACCCCCCCAGCACAATGGCCACCATGACACCCCCCCAGCACAATGGCCACCATGACACCCCCCAGCACAATGGCCACCAAGACACCCCCAGCACAGTGGCCACCATGACCTCCCCCAGCACAGTGGCGACCATGACAACACCCCCAGGACAGCAGGCACAGTGACACACACTCCTAAGACGGTGTGCACTATGACACCTTCAGCACAGCAGGTACTAGAACACCCTCAACACCGAGAATTCTATGATGCCCCCAACACAGCAGATACTAAGACACTACCAAAGCAGCAGGTCTCATGACACCACCAGCACCGTGGGAACTATGATGCCTCCAAACACATCAGTTACTATGATCCCCCAAAACAGAGTTGGCACTATGACACGCCGAGCACTGAGGGTTGTAGGACACTCCAGCACAATAGGCACTAGCAGAGGGGACACTATGACAATCCCAGGACAGTGGGTACTATGATACCAAAAATACAGCGGGCACTATGCCATGTCCAGCATAGTGGATACTGTGTCACCCCCAGCACAGCTGGCACTTTGACACTCCTAACACAGAGTGCACTATGACACCTCCAGCACAGCAGGTACTATGACACCCCCAAAACAGCAAATACTAAGACACTCCCAAAGCAGGTATCATGACACCCCCAGCATAGTGGGCACTATGATAATTCCAGCACAGCAGGTACCATGACCCCACCAAACACGGTTGAAACAATGGAAAAGGGTTGGAGGACACCATGACAATCCCAGGACAGTGGGTACTATGATACCAACAACAAAGCGGGCACTATTATATCACCAGGCCAGCACCACCCCTGCTGTGTATTTCGCCTTTTATAGAAAATGCAGCAGGATTATAGTGAGCTCTCACAGCCGGAGTTCCTCAGCCGAACAGGCTCCACCTAAAACTGGAACCCCAGCGATGGAATTGCTGTGATGCTCTGTGCTCAGTTAATGCTCAGCTGAGTTCTTCTCTAAGTAGTTAAACTTTGTGTAAATGACTCAGATGACATGACTGCCTCCCTGCGATCTCTCGGCGCCGTTTAATGACCACAGATTATGAGCTGCGCTCCACTCGCTCCCTTTCAGCACTCCTTCTCCCTTTTTTCGGAAGGAATTATTAAGAGCTTTTGAATTGGCGTGACATTTTCAGGTGGTTGGAAATAGCTACAGGGATATCACGGGGGCAATCTGCTGCAGCAAAGCATGCGATGGGGAGAAGAAAAAAAATAAAAAGATGACAAGGTGTGAGGAGGGGAAAGGATGGCTGGAGGAGCGGCGGAGCCTTGTGCCTCATTAGGGGTGGAGGCAGACAATAGGCTGCCACTCTAAGACAAAGAATCTTCTCTATCCGGCTCTGCTGATGAGTGGACCCTCCCGGCTTGTCATTGTGGCCGCAGTGGGGGATAGGCAGAAATTGGAGCGGCCTGCGCAGGAGAGCCGACCGGGCCCAGCTGGAGAGGAGAGCCACAATTGGAGCATGATTGGGGAAGGGTCAGCGCAGAGCCCGGCCGGGGAGGGGAATTATCGCCCATTTACTGGCTCTCTTCTAATATTCCCCACAATTCAGACTTAAAAGCCCCAGATGTGGTGGGGAGGTCAGTACGCTGACCTCCAATGTAGACGATCGTTACTTCTCTTATACACGGAAGGTGCGATTAACTTAGCGGTAAACTGTGACATGGCAAGAGATGGGAATCGCAGCGGATATCGATCAGGAATCAAGTAGCTGCTTAAAACTGGAACAAAGATATACATAAAATGAAAGCCAAGCAACTAACTAAAAATAAAAAATGATTATATATATATATATATATACACATACATACATACATACACACACACATATATATATATATTAATAATAATAATAATATTATTATTATTATTGATACATAATGATCATGATAAAAGAAAAAAACATGGTCTTAAGAGAAATACAGCGGCTGTCACTTCTGCATTCAAATCCCCACTCCCTGGCTTTTTATGTTCATCCTCTGGCTTCATTACTTCCCTAGTAGCTGACCCAGATGAAGTGTTTTATCAAGAAAATTGGCATAAAGTAATAATATAATTAAGAATAATAATAATAATAATACATTTTTATATTATTATTATTATGCAAAAAAAAACTTGCCTTAAAAAACACAGAAGCTACCGTGTCTACATTATTTTTGAAAATGCCGGTTACCTGGCTTTAATCCTCATCCTCTGGCTTCTTATTTAAATCACTGACCCAGAATAACTGCCTAAAATTGGAAGAAAATAAATAAAGATTACATCACCAAATACAGTTACCTGGCTTTCTTTATGCATTATTTGAATAATAACAACAAAAACCTATTAGTATTAATTTTATACAGGATTTATATAGTGCCAACAGTTTGCGCAGCGCTTTACAAAATGAAAGCAGACACTACAGTACAGTCACAATACAAATTGGTACAAGAGGAATCAGAGGGCCTTGCTCATTAGAGCTTACAATATAATTAATACATATTACATAATAAAATCTTTGTCTTGAGAAAAATACAGAGACTGACATTTTTACATCCTTTTGAAAATTGCAAGTTGCCTGGCTTTCATTCTCACTGACCCAGAATAAGTGCAGATAGCCATCTAAAACCAAATAAATAAAAATATTACATAAAGAAAGGCAAATATCTGGCAACTTTCCAAAGGATGTAGAAATTACAGCCTCTGTATTTTTCTCTAGACATTTTTTTTAATGTAATATTAATTGTATAAATATTACACAATGAAATTCAGTTGCCTGGCTTTCACCATGTATTATATATTTATTTATTTTTGTCCCAGGTTTTAGGTAACAGCTGCCATTTTCAAAGGGATATAGAAAATGTCAGCCTCTGTTTTTCTCTCAAGACAAGGATTTTATTATGCAATATGTATTAACAATAATTATAACAACATTTATTATTTTTAAACAATACATAAAGAAAGGCAGGCAGTTTGCTTTAATTACACAATACTTCCAAAATAATAATTAATGAAAAAAAATAGCATATA
Organism: Rana kukunoris; assembly: GCA_029574335.1. NCBI lineage: Eukaryota > Metazoa > Chordata > Amphibia > Anura > Ranidae > Rana > Rana kukunoris. The sequence goes on along the minus strand of CM056056.1, from coordinate 26,429,905 downwards.
TTGCATAATCAAAATATGGAGATTACAAAAATAAAATAAAAAATGCACTTAAATACTGGAACAAAAATAAAATAAAAAAAATATTATTTATTTAAAACCAAGCAACTGGCCTTCATTTTGTTATTTTATACAATAGCTATTAATATTGGATAATAAAAATTTTTGCCCTGAGGGAAATACGGAGGCCAGCATTTTTACAGAACATATTAAAAGCCGATTAACTGGTCTTCATTATAAAACATTAGGGCCCCTTTCACACTTGTGAGACTTGCCCAGCTACTTGGGACTGCAAAGTCGCATAAAAAGTCGTACCCCATGATTTCCAATGAGTACCGTTCCTATCTGTGCGACTTCCAAGTCATAAGTAGGCTTGGTTTTTCCCTGGGCACTCCCCAGGTTTTGTTGTTATCCAAGTCACATCGACTTTAAAAGTAGTCCCTGCACTACATTGGTCCAACTTTGATGCAACTTGAGGTCCATAGCCTTCAAGTTTACACAGGCATTTCTTCAAGTCGCATCGAAGACATGCTGCAGTGGGCTTTATAGAACAACAACAAATATTATTTAATAAAAACCTTTTCTTGAGAGAAATGCAAAGACTGACAGTTTTACATCCTTTTGAAAATGCCAGTTTCTACCTAAAACGAGGGGGGGGGGGGGGGGGGGCAAAGGATTAATATTTCAGACAGCCAGGAAACTGGGTTTCAATCTGTAACTTTAACTTAATTTTTTTATTTTTTATTATTATTATTATTATTATTATTATTATTATTATTATTTTTGCATTAAAAAAAACCTTGACCTTGGAGAAAAAGAGGCCGACATTTTTACATACCAAAAATGCCAGTTGCTTGACTTTCATGCTCATCCTCTGGCTTCATTCATTTCCAAATTACTGACTCAGAAGTGTCATCAGGAAAATTGGAAAAAGTAGTAATAATAGTAAAAAATAATAATAATAATAGTTACACAGTTACTGCAGACATTAGAAGAAATGTTCAGAGACTGCAGACATCTTACAGCAATTCCATCAATTCATTTGTAATAACAGATAGAAGAGCAAAAGCACATCTAACCCCCCCCCCCCCAAATTCGGGTCTATAGCAGCTTACCAGTCTCTAAACATGGTGGCTGCATTGGTTTTCTTTTTTCAGGCCAAGGCAATTGTCAGCAAATACAGAAAAATACCTGTTGGGCCAGATTCAGGTAGAGTTACTCTGGAGTATCAGTGATACTCCAGCCTAACTCTCACTTTGAGCCGGCGTTTCGGTTTTCTGTAAGCAGAAAACAAACGCCGGGTTGGAGTTCCTATACGAGCGGCGTAATTGTATTTCGCCGTCGTATCGGAACTGCAAATTTAAAAATGGCGCTCGGGGCGTTCCCGCTGATTAACGCCGAGAATATATTAATCAGCGAGAATCGGCAATTCACGATCGTACTCAGGCCCGACGCAGTGACTTTCCGACGTTTCCGTAAGAGATACGCGGCGTAAAGTAAAACCAGCCCCCTAGTGGAGTATCCTATGTTAAGTATGGCCGTCGTCATTGCGTCAAATTTAAAAATGTTCGCGTCGATTGCGTAAAACGCCCGTGAATGGGGATTGACGTCATTGACAGAATTTGGAGCATGCGCACTGACAGTCGACGCATGCGCAGTACGTTCGCCGCGGGATCGCGCCTAGTTTAAATAATACACGCCCCCTACCCGCCCAATTTGAATTCTGCCGGCTCATTTTCGCTAAGCCGCCGCAACTTTAGGAGCAAGTGCTTTGTGAATACAGTACTTGCTCCTAAATTTTTGGCGGAGTAACGTAAAAGAGAAACGTTACTCCAAAATAAAGATTAGCCCATCTACCTGAATCTGGCCCTATGTTTTTTTAGAGGAGGAGAGTAGGAGGTGTGTGTATAGTCATGTTGTAGGGTGACAATACTGCTCCTCCACAGATACGATAAGTGAGTATTGTCACCCTAGGGTGATTAACGTGTTGGACCCAAAAAAGGAGAGATAAGACTTTAGATACAGATTATGGAGGCAGCTTCCTGTTGGTCGGGGGATCATTATTAGGGGTCCGGGTATCATTAGGGGTCCTTGGAACAATCTAAAAAATGTGAGAAGGATGAGAGTGTCACAAATATAATGTGAGCTATTATATATATATATATATATATATATATATATATATATATATATATATATATATATATATATATATAAAATTGTGCACACTAGAAGACCACAAGAAGTCCAACGCATTTCAGAAGCTCATTTCTCCCACTTCATCAGGGATGAGAAATGAGAGCAGAATCATGCAAGACAAAGATCTATTTATGCCCTAATACATGACATAAATGTGATCATCAGAGTGTACATACCATAGACAGCACATGATATATAAACTACTACTACTCATTATGAATATTATGTCATGTATACATCATGTACTATGTGTACACAATATGATCAATCTTCTCTCTCTCTCTCTTATCCATCTCATCTATCCAACTCTCTCATTGCTTTCTTTCTCTTATCACTTTCTTTCATCTCTCTCTCCAGAGTCCATTTGCTCTCATATGCTCTCATATCGCTCTCTTTCTTCTCTCTCTATTTTCTTATGTTTCTATTTCGGTCTCTCTAATCTCTCTCTTTTTCTTATTTCTGTAACCTTTTTTATCTCATCTTTCTCTCATTTCTCTTTTCTTCTCTCCATTTCATCTATCATCCCTTTTTCTTATCTCTCTTTTTCTTATCACTCTCTCTCCTGTTATCTTTTATCTCTCATATATTTATCTTATGTCTCTCTCTTTTTCTTATACCTCTCTATCTCTGGGGGACTCTGGCTCTCTCCTCTCATGCTCTGATGCTCTCTTTCCTACCTCTCTCTCTTTTTATTGTATCTTCAGCTCTATTTTCTCTCTCACGCTCTCTTTCTTACCTTTTCATCTCTCATCTCTCAGTCTTTATCTGATCTCTCAAACCTCTTTTCTTTTATATTCTCTTTGATCACTCCATGTCCCTCTTATGTCTTCCTTTCTAATCACTCACCTCTCTCTTCTATCTGTCTTGTCTCTCTCTTTTTTCCTATCTCTCTCTCTCGCTTTCTTATATCTCTTATCTATATCTTTAAATCTTTAGTTCTCTTTAAATCTCTCATCCATAAGTGTATTTCTTTCCGGTCTCTTCCCTTTTTTCTTGTCCATCTCTCTCTAGTGTGCTGCTTTAGATGATCTATTCTTTATTGTGATTTTCTCCAGTTTTGGTCACATTTGTTTGTATCCCAGGCAGAGCAATTATACAAATTTCCTTCTTCTCTGACCTCATTATATTTTTTAGATTGTTCATTTTAATGAACATTTTCCAGATTTTGAATTTCAGGTGTTGAGTTTCTGTGGCAGATTTCCTGCAATAATAAACTCTCAACACGCTGTAGATTATTATATTAGTCACAGCAGAATAGACAAATCCTTGTCCCTCCTTATGTCAGCTACACAGATGTACACTGCGAGCCGCAGAGAGGACAAGGCTGGGAGTTCAGACAAAATGTACTACATGACGAACAACAACAATAGCAGCTATATATATATTATACAGCGCCAACAGTTTGCGCAGCGCTTAACAAAATAAAAGACAATATTTATTTATATATATATATATATGTATATATATATATATATATATTTTTTTTTTCCCCTTTCCCTTTTTTTTTTATATAATATTTATTTTACACACACATCTTGTTTTTCCTCTAATAATCATATTACTATCCTTAATATTAAAATATAATCTCTATATTGTTTTTCTATACTAATAATATTAATGTTATTACTAGTATTAGTTTGTTAGTAGCAGTAATAGTATTTAACAATTTTGATAGCCCAAGCATATTCTGCAGTGTTAAGGATGTAGAAATAATTGTACTAGTACAATGACAAAGTCTGGTGAGAAACCGTATCTGAACACATATTTATTCATGATCTAAAAAAAAAAAAATTATAATATTGTACATACTATTATATATATATATATATATATATATATATATATATATATATATATATATATACACATATATACACACACACACACACACACACACACATACATACATACATACATACATATATTAACCTATCCAGGCATCAAAACATGGAAAAATGCTTTATAAATTTTAAAATAAAATTATAAAAATATAATAATATATAAATATAATGTATTATAACACCACCATAAAATGAATGTATTAAATATAATTTGTAATATATGTATTTATAATATTGACAATATATTAGTACAGTATCAAAACAATCTAATAATTGCTATACTTCTATTTACTAGGGTAGTTAAAAGGAAGAATTTAAGAAATTGGCAACAGACCTTTCTGATTTTACTAGAGCTACAACAGCAAGTTAAAAAAAAAAAAAAAAAAAGCTGAAAGGTGTAACCACAACGTAGATTCTCACACTTACTCACACTATTCTCACACTTACAGCGACGACTCTTTCCCACATCCAGAAAACATCCACAGATTTGTCTGTGTGAATTGCATGCTGCTATTTATTAGCAACCGGTATATATTGATATGATCATATATTTATTAATATGTTGTCTACTTTTTAAGGCTGTGAGAGTGCATCCAAGAACATCATTGTACTTTTTGCATATACAACTGTATTTTATATACATATACACACATATCTAAAAAAAATATATCTAAAAAACATTATTTATGCACTATGTTTTGGAAGTACAATAAGACAGTTCATATCTGTATTAGGATAAACACTTGACATATATATATATATAAAATTGTACTATACTGTATATATTTATCATGCTTCTTGTCATTCTTCATAGATGTGTACAGACAAGAGTCGATGACTACTTGGTCCTGAAGAAGCAGAAGTTGCAAAAAGCATTGACATTGATCTGCACATATTCTGCAATTATTTAATAGCGCAATGTGTTAGCTGTTGTAGTCAATGATTGCATATTGTATGGCTGATACAGTTGTATGCTGAAACAATTGGCGTGGTTGGCTATCCATATGTCTTTTTTTTTTTAAGAAATAATGCCATTAATAAATATATGTTTTTTTTTCTAATTTGATGCACATGGTCTCCAGTGCTGGAAATGAACGTCCTATTCATACATCTAAGGCGCCGTACACACGGCCGAGGTTCTCGCTGAAAATCAGCGAGAACCTCGCTGGAATGCACATTCCAGCGAGGACCTCGGCCGTGTGTACGGTCTCAGCGAGCTTCCCGTCGGGAAGCTCGTCGAGCCGAAAAAGAGAGCACGCTCTCTATTTTCTCGACGGCCCGCCTGGAAGAATGGCTGGTTGCCATTCCCGACGGGCGGGTCGCCGAATTCGACGGCCGGGAGAGAACCTCGACGGGCGGAACGATGTGTTCTGCCCGTCGAGGTTCTGGGTCGTGTGTACGCGGCCTAAGGCCCCGTACACACGGCCGAGGTTCTCGCTGAAAATCAGCGAGAACCTCGCTGGAATGCACATTCCAGCGAGGACCTCGGCCGTGTGTACGGTCTCGGCGAGCTTCCCGTCGGGAAGCCCGTCGAGCCGAAATAGAGAGCACGCTCTCTATTTTCTCGACGGCCCGCCTGGAAGAATGGCTGGTTGCCATTCCCGACGGGCGGGTCGCCGAATCCGACGGCCGGGAGAGAACCTCGACGGGCGGAACGATGTGTTCTGCCCGTCGAGGTTCTCTGCCGTGTGTACGGCACCTAACAACATATAGACTTTGTAAAAGAGGCGTCAGCACTCAAGCAAAGACTACATATGGCAAAATGTAGAACATCCTCGCTCTACAAAAAAAACGTTTCCCATATTATCATCACTATTATTAGTAGTACATTTGTAACATGTTTCCCTATTATTATTATTATCACTATTATTTATTTTACTTTGTAACATCCACTCTTTACCAAAAACTTTTCCCATATCAACAACAACAACAATAATATCACTATTATTAGTAACATTTATAATATACATTTAGAAAACAAATATGTTTCCTAAATTATTGGTATTATTCTAATTCTTATTATTAATAATATTATCACTTTCATTATTGGTAAAATCTATAATATCCACTCTCTACAAACAATGTTTCCTATATTATATTATATTAAAAAGAATAATAAAAACACATTTGAATACCATTACTGCCACTAACAAGCTACAAATATTGTTAATGTTGTTGTTATTACTAATAACAATAATATCATTAGTAATATTAATATTATTATCAATATTAACAATAATATCGTTATCATTAATAATAATATCACCAATACTTTTTGGTAAAACATCCACTCAAAAAAACAAAAAAATCTTATTGATAACAACAATTTTTATTTTTTTTTGTAGAGTGCATGGTATACCAAATAGTAAGGTGATATTATTTATAACAATATTATTGTTAATATTATCACTAATACTATACGGTATAACATCCACTCTACAAAAAAAAAAAAAATTATTGATATTATTAACAAGAATAATAATTGTTTTTGTAGAGTGGATGTTATACCGAATAGTATTAGTGATATTATTAATGATAACAATATATTATTGTTATTATTAACAATAATATCATTCATATTATTATCATTAGTAATAACAACAACATTAATAACATTTGTAGCTTGTTAGTGGCAGTAATGGTATTTAATTTTGTTTATTATTATTTTTGCAGAGGAATCCGGACCCCCAATTGCAGACCATCAGTTTGTATCGGGGAGGTTGAGCTCCTCTTCCTGCAGGCGCAGACTCCCGCCTGCTCTCTTTAACACGACCAGTTAATTGGCGTTTGTTGATGCTCTGTTAGCCGCGTTGGCTCACAACTGAACACAACATATTGTGCGCAGGTTTTTCCTTCTCTCTCCCCTCCGGACACAATGCGGAGTGTTATGTATGGAGAGCGTTTAGTTTCCTTGGAGAAATCTCCCTAGAAAGGGGGGGGGGGGGCGACAAGTGCACCATTCATAGGCAGGGGGGCCACACACAAATCCCCCCGCCCTCCGGCTCTATTCACACTTAGAAAGCAAAAGAAAATGTTTGAACTAATCACGTTAAATGCTTTGCCAAAGGTCCCGGCAGGTCAGTTACAGAAGGGCCCTTTCCACTTAATTAGGGCTCTTGTGTCAGTTCGGAGCGCCCACACTCGGCTCCTGACAAGTAGGCGAACTGACGGGTTCAATTCACTGCAAAGAGAAGGTTTTGCTGGTCATGTTTTGTGAGGTGTCCAGGTGTTTGCTGAATGGGGATTGTCACCATCCCTTCATTCTGCCGCTCGCCCGCTTTTCCCCCCGTCTCCGGTCTGGGCTGGGCAGGTCAGCAGAATCTTACATTTTTCAGATACTTGTCCCCTGACACCTCGATGGGGGTCAGCACTTTCCCTGGGTCTGCGGGGGGAGCGCAGTGGGTGTGTTCTGCTGTCTCTCAGATTCCTAATTAACTCTGGAATAAAAAATAAATAAAAAATAAAGTTTTGCTGAAATTTTGCAGCTGCAACTCTCTAGAGATTCTTTTTTTTTTTTCACACCACCTCAACCAACTGATGGCAGCATTTTTTTTTTTTTTTTTTTTAGATCCATTTAATTACATTTATTTCCTATTTCCTGCAGTTTATACTTTTTCTTATGTAATCGACTACAAGTTTTTGTTCCCCCTGAAGAACAAAAATAAAGAATTGTGTTTTTCCTCCTCCCTTTGGGACATTTTGCTATAGCTTTCTGTAAGACAAGCAGAGGAGAGGAGGAAAATCTATCACTGAATTCCTTCTTTGCTGCAATTTCTCACCTTGCGTACTTCCGGGACCTCAGATATTATTTATATAGTGTATTGTATAAACTGGATCCCCTTTTCATAAAAAACAAAATAGTGAACATGGGTCGTTTTTGTTTCTGTACCTTTTTGTCTGTTTTATTGCCGGCCTTGCTATGTTCCTTACCATATTATTGCTCTGCAAGCAGCTGTACTTCTTTTTGATTTATCTTGTCATGTTTTGTTTGACACAATAAACTTGGAATGTTAAAAAAAAAAAAAAAAAGTGATAAATTACTACAATTTGCAACCAGTTGCACAAACTGCAATTTTTTTGTAGAAAAAAAAAAAAAAAGAAGGATTTTGTGATTTAAAAGTATTCTTTTTTTTTTTACAGACTTTTCTAAGCAGAAATAATTAAAAATGTGTACCTTATGCTGGTATTTTCCTAAATGATATAAATTGGTTTGCAAATACAAAGATACATTTGGCTATTAAAAGATACTGTACAACCCTTGTTGTGTCAAATTGGTAAGGTTTAAAAAGACTTCCAAAAAAAAAGGAAGAGGTCTAACACAGATGGAATGACTTAATATAAATATAAAAAAAAGAGCATGGTGGATAACATTTGCAGGATAAGGTGCATCGCGATTACTGGGCCTATTAAGTAGATGGTGTGCCGATGTTCAATATGTAGTCCGGATTTGTCATGCAAGATTACTGTCGCAGTTGTGCTCACCAAACAATGATATGCGTTTGCTCCAAAGACGTAAAAAAAATGATGTAAAAAAGATGTAAAAAGATGTAAAATATATATACTGTATATATATATGTCAGGCCTGCGTATGATACACCTAATATGTTTCACGGAAGACTTTTGCAAATTCAATTTTTTTTACCGTTTTTGAAAAATGATACTTTTTATGTGGTCTTAGACCCTTTTCAGATGGATCGCCTTCCCCGCTGTTCTCTATGGGGCGGTTGGATGGAAATGGCCGCCTGTCATCTGATCCGATCCACCGGACAGATAAGGAACAGATCCCCAAACATCTGTTTTTAGCAGATAGGATCATATGCCAGCGGACACGTTTGCCGACATCCACCGCTCCATAGAGAACAATGGGTGGTCTGATTGGGTCAACCTAAAAAAACGGACTGGCGGACCCAATTGGCCTGCTGGTGTGATTGGGGCCTTTTTCCTCCATGAGATTTTAAGGGCTTAATTTCTACCTTTGTCTCACAATTAGGCCTAATGCACACAGGGCATTGAAAAAAAAAAAAAAAAAACGGAGGTGCAAAGCCAGTACCAATGCCAGGAAAAAGCAGCTGTAAAAAAACGCAGTGTTCTGCATTGGCAGGTAATTTGCATTTAGCAGCGTTTCCCTGCCCCCTTTTTATTTTTCACTCCCTAATCCCATTACTACAGCTTAAAAACGCTTAACGCTGTATACAGCGCTAACACACGTTTAGCTGCATCAAGCATTTTTACAGTTTTATACAGCATGCTCCAGAACGCGCTGGCCTGAGTTTTTTTTTTTGTAGCTTGAAAACACCTACAATTGTGCTCATAAGTTTACATACCCTGTCAGAATTTATTCAAATTCATTTTTCAGAGAATATGAATGATAACACAAATTTTTTTTTCACTCATGGTTAGTGTTTGGCTGAAGCCATTTATTGTCAATCAACTGGGTTTACTCTTTTTAAATCATAATCACAACAGAAACTATGCAAATGGCCCTGATCAAAAGTTTACATACCCTAGTTCTTAATACCGTGTATTGCCCCCTTTAACATCAGTGACAGGTTGAAGTCTTTTGTGGTATACTATAGCGGGTGAGGCTCATCTTCTCAGATGGTAAAGTTGCCCATTTCTCTTGGCAAAAAGCCTCCAGTTCCTGTAAATTCTTGGGCTGTCTTGCATGAACTGCACGTTTGAGATCTTCCCAGAGTGGCTCAATGATATGGAGGTCAGGAGACTGAGATGGCCACTCCAGAACATTCAATTTATTCTGCTGTAGCCAATGACTAGTCGGCTTGGCCTTGTGTTTTGGATTATTGTCATGCTGTACACCCCATGCACAGCTTCCTGGCTGATGAATGCAAATGTTCCTCCAGTATTTTTTGATAACATACTGCATTCATCTTGCCAACAATTTTAACCAGATTTCCTATGCTTTTGTAGCCCCCAAAACATCAGAGATCCACCTCCGTGTTTCACAGTAGGAATGGTGTACCTTTCATCATAGGCCTTGTTGATTCCTCTCCAAATGTAGTGTTTAAGGTTGTGGCGAAAAGCTACATTTTGGTCTCATCACTCCAAATGACTTTGTGCCAGAGGGTTTGAGGCTCGTCTCTGCGCCGTTTGGCGTATTGTAAGCAGGATACTTTGTTGCATTTGCGTAGTAGTGGCTTCCGTAGTAGTGACTTTCTACTGGCGACTCGACCATGCAGCCCATCTTTCTTCAAGTTCCTCCTTATTGTGCATCTTGAAACAGCCACATCACATGTTTTCAGAGAGTCCTGCATTTCACCTGAAGTTATTTGTGGGTTTTTCTTTAGCATCCCAAACAATTTTCCTGGCAGTTGTGGCTGAAATTTTAGTGGTTTGGTTTCAATAGAACCCTTCATTTTCCACTTCTTGATTAGAGTTTGAACACTGCTGATTGACATTCTCAATTCCTTGGATATCTTTTTATCTCTTTCCTGTGTTCAACTACCTGCAGATCCTTTGACAATTATTTTGCTTTCCCCATGACTCAAAATCCAGAAACCTCAGTGCAGCACTGGATGAAAGATGCAAGGGGTCTGTCATGAGTCCAGAAACTCATTGACATTTTATACACACACACACACCAATTACAAGAATCACCAGGGTATGTAAACTCTTGATCAGGGTCATTTGGCTAGTTTCTGTTGCGATTATGATTTAAAAAGTGAAAACAGTTGATTGATAATAAATGGCTTCAGCCAAACACCAACCACGAGTGAAATTATTATTTTTTGTGGTATTTATATTCTCTGAAAAAAATGGTAAAGAAATCATAAATTCTGCCAGGGTATGTACACTTATGAGCACAACTGTATGCTACTTACAGCTCCTAAAAGTGTGCATGGACACAGAGAAACAAGCAGAGCCATTCCCCCCCCCCATAATTGTTAGGCCCCTTTGAGCAGATGTGCGGTGGCGGTATAGCGGTGAAATTTTTAGCGCCACTATACCGTCGCATTTACCGCAATATTCGGTCGCTAGCGGTGCGGTTTTAACCCCTGCTAGTGGCCGAAAAATGGTTAATACAGCTGGCAATGCGCCTTTAAAATAGCATTAAGACAGAAAAAAATTTGAAATTGCATTGTGTTGGAGCTCTCGTTTAATAGCTAGCCACCGTTCTTAGTAAATTCAGTATATATGTAGTATGCACATGCATGCTTATAGCACACCCTATACATCCTATAGCATACAATGTTCTTGTTTGCTCAGATCACTGCAAAATTGTACATGCATAGTCTTTCAAAATAGCTGGCCCATAAAGCCATTGATTTACTAGACTGTGGACTCCACAAAGCCACATTCTGCACATGTTTTAGGCGCGCCAAGTGCTTGGACATTCATGTATTGCATTGGCCAGAATATGAATTACCGTATTTATCGGGGTATAGCGCGCTCCCGCGTATAGCGCGCACCCCTAAAGTGGCCCCCATTCCTGTGAAAAAATTTTTTTTTTGTTTTGTAGTTTTTTTTGTACTTACAGTTTTGGTGTCTTGCGCGGCGTTCATCGGCGGTCTCGTCGGGTCCGGCTGCGGCTTCGGGTGTCCTCTTCGTCGGGTCCGGCGTGCGTCTGCGGCTTCAGGTGTCCCCTTCGTCGGGTCCGGCGTGGGTCTGCGGCTTCGGGTGTCCTCCTCGACGGGTCCGGTGTGCGTCTGCGGCTTCGGGTGTCCTCCTCGACGGGTCCGGCGTCCTTCTGCGGCGTCCTCCACGCTCGATCTCTGCTTTCCCGCGCCAAATTTTGAATACTCCGCCTGCATATACCGAGCGCAGTACACTCGTGTATAGTCGGGCAGGCTCGGCTACTCTCGCACTCACGTCCTGCACGTCCAGGACGTGAGCGCGAGAGTAGCCGAGCCTGCCCGACTATACACGAGTGTACTGCGCTCGGTATATGCAGGCGGAGTATTCAAAATTCGGCGCGGGAAAGCGGGTATCGGCGTATATCGCGCACCCACGATTTTGCCCTGATTTTCAGGACAAAAAAGTGTGCGGTATACGCCGATAAATACGGTACTTCTGGCCATTGGTATACAGTGCTGTGAAAAAGCATTTGCCCTCTTCCTGATTTTTTATTTTTTGCATATTTCTCACACTAAAAAGGGTACCATTTTTTTCCTAAATAGCTTCCTTTACCTTAGTGCAGTCCTCCTTCACTTACCTCATCCTTCCATTTTGCCCACTAACACACAGTTCCTTTCTCTATCTACAACATAGAGAGCGTCCTGACTCTCCTATAGTCCAAGGGAGGGGGCGAGCATGACACTTCACACCAGGGAGAAAGCCTTGCATTACTGGTAAAGGTAAAGGAAGCCATTTTGGGGGGGGGGATATGAACCTTTACAACCCCTTTAAATGATTCAGATCATCAAACAAATATTAATATTACACAAAGATAACCCGAGTAAATCCAATATGCAGTTTATAAATTCATTTACATTTATTAAGGGAAAAAAGCTATTCAAACCTGCCTGGCCCTATGTGAAAAATGAATTGCCCTCTCCCATGCAGTATCATGAATAAACTGCGATAAACCACAATTTTTTGGAAAGCTGAGTAAATTTCAATTGTCACACCCAGGCCTGATTACTGCCAGACCTGTAGAATCAAGAAATCACATAAACCGAAGCGGTCCAACAAAGTGAAGCACGCAAAAGTCCCGTACACACGCTTCGATTTTCAGACGTCAATTCTGTTACAACGACTGATCGTCCGCAAATCTTACTGTTAGTACGGTGCTTTTCGACAGCCAATTTCACTTTTTCCTCAGACAAAAAGCTGGATGTGCAGACTATAAATTGTTTGTCGGATGTGAACTCAACGTCTGATTTTCATTTCATTAGTACGGTTTTCGTATAAAAAAAAAAAAAAAAAAATCGCAAGACTATGCATGCTCAGAAATTAAAGAATACATACAAAACTATTTAACACGTTACGTCACTTCAGCCGTATTCTGTCATACAAAAAATTCTCATATTGTTAGCAACCTCTTCACTTTCAACATGAGACTAGCATGCCGCAAAAATCGAGCGATCTGTTGTCCGAAAATTAAAGCGCGTGTACGACATTTAACAGATCACAAAAGCCAAAAATAAAAAGTAATAATAAAGTAAAAGTACATATATTGGTCTAGGAAGGGTTCCAAAGCCATTTCTAAGGCTTCGGAACTCCAGTGAACCACAAGGAGACCCATTATCCACAAATGGAGATAAATTGGAACAGTGGTGAACATTCTCAGGAGTTGCCGGCCTACAAAAATTACTCCAAGACCAACAACATTTAAAGAACTGCAGGCCTCACTTGCCTCGGGTAAGATTAGTGTTCATGATTCAACAATAAGAAGCAGACTGGGCAAACATGGCATCCATGGAAGAGTTCCGAAGCCAAAGCTAATGCTGACCAAAAAGAACACAAAGGCTCACCTCACATTTACAAAAAAAAATACATCTTGACTTTTAAGGCAAATATTCTCTGGACTGACGAGACAAAAAGTTTACTTTTTGGAAGGTGTGTGTCCCGTTATATCTGGCATAAAACTAATACAGCATTTCATAGAAAGAACATCATACCAACAGTCAGACATGGTGGTGGTAGTGTGATGGTCTGGGGCTGCTTTGCAGCTTCAGGACCTGGACCACTTGCCATAATTGATGGAACCATGAATTTTGAATGCTACCAAAAAGTCCTAACGGAGAATGTCCGGCCATCAGTTTGTGACCTCAAGCTCAAGTGCACTTGGGTTATGCAGCAGGACCATGATCCAAAACACAAGAGCAAGTCCACCTCCAAATGGTTCAAAGAAAGCAACGGTTTGGTTTTGGAGTGGCCAAGTCAAAGCCCGGACTTAAATCCAATCGAGATGCTGTATCATGACCTTACACAGGCCATTCATGCTGGAAAACCCTCCAATGTGGCTGAACTAAAACAATTCTGCAAAGAAGAGTGGGCCAAAATTGCTCCACAGCAATGTGAAAGACTCATTGCCAGTTATCACAAACGCTTGATTGCAGTTGTTCCCACTGATGGCACAACCAGTTATTAGATTTAGGGGGCAATTACTTTTTCACATAAAGCCAGGCAGGTTTGGACAGATTTTTTGCCTTAATAAATTAAACCATCATTTAAAAACTGCATTTTGTATTTATTCGGGTTATCCTTGTGTTATAATAAAATGTGTTTTTATGATCCGAGTCATAGTGTGACAAATATGCAAAAAAACAAAAAAATCCGAAAGGGGGCAAATACTTTTTCACAGCATTGTAAATGAACGCTCAAGTGATAAATGCACCTAGTGTTTAGGTGCGTTCAGGGACATCAAGTGAAATAACGGAAAAAAAAAAACACCTGTAAAAAGGCCGTTTTTTTTTATTAGTTTTTTTGCTGCAATAAAAAGCAATAGAAAGAATATTTAAAAAAATATGAAATTCCAGCTTAGCGCACCCTCCACGTTCCTCGCCCCACGTTTGGTCCAGCTGAATGATTCACTGTGACCTGATGGCCGCCTCCAGATAACGCAGCAAGGTCTCGCTGAACGCAACATCCACACAATGCTCCCTGATTATACCCAATGGCGGCAACATTTTGTATACGCCTCAGACAAAAGGCTGGACCGCGTTTACTGAAATAACATCTTCTTCTGTAGAATTTTACCAGTAATTGTCGTGGCCTTTGAAGCAGAAAAACAATGAATGTTGGCATTGCTGCCATTTATAAAAAAAGGATTTTTAATAAACAGCTTACCTGTAAAATCCTTTTCTTAAAGTACATCACGGGACACAGAGCGCATAGCCATTACATATGGGTTATATGGGTACCTTCAGGTGATGGACACTGGTGTAATCAATGTCACAGGAAGTTTCCTCCCTATATAACCCCCTCCCACTGGGAGTGCTTCAGTTTTGTAGCAAGCAATTCCTCAGAGGTTACACAATGTTCCCCAAAAGAGGGGTGGGAGCTCTGTGTCCCGTGATGTACTTCAAGAAAAGGATTTTACAGGTAAGCCGTTTATTAAAAATCCTTTTTTCTTTA
The DNA here is from genome assembly GCA_029574335.1 of Rana kukunoris. Classification (NCBI taxonomy): domain Eukaryota; kingdom Metazoa; phylum Chordata; class Amphibia; order Anura; family Ranidae; genus Rana; species Rana kukunoris. The sequence continues at coordinate 26,414,831 of CM056056.1, read as the reverse complement.
TCGTACATCACGGGACACAGAGCGCATAGCCATTACACTTGGGATGTCCTAAAGCAATGCTCTATGAAGGGAGGGAGACCGTAAGGCCAAGAATAGCCAAATAAAAAATTATCAGGAAGTAAAGTAACTCCACCAACAGAAAAAAGGGGGCGTGACCCGGACCAGAGGATTCTATACTGCTGCCCGTAGGACCGCCTGCCCAAATGCTGCGTCCGTACCCTTTGCAACGTCCAACTTATAAAATTTAGTAAACGTATGTACGGAAGACCAGGTTGCCGCCTTGCAAACCTGTGCCATAGAGATCTGATGGTGTGCCGCCCAGGAGGCACTCATGGCCCTCGTAGAATGGGCTTTAACTGATAAGGGAGGTGGAACGCGCTTCAGACCATAGGCCTGAAAAAAAAAAACCTGATAGGCTGGCATCCGTGGTTACTATCTTCCACGTGATGGGGCAAAAGGATTTCCCCTTTGACAAATTTTGAGGGACCAGCCACCAAAACAGGCTGCGCCGGACTCCTGGGGAGAGCACTAACGGACGATCCAACGTCTGAATGGACTTGTTCCAAGCAGAGAGAATGGCTGCCTGAAGATATCTGGTATGGATCTGGGCGTAGGGCACTGCCTCGAAGGCGGCCACCATCTTCCCCAGCAGTCGTATACATAGGCGAAGAGTCGGCCTCTTCTTGCCTAAGATCACTTGAACTGCTTGAGTTATTGATCTGACCTTTGCTTGAGGTAAAAATATCCTCTGGCAGTCTGTATCTAGCCGAAGGCCTAGATATTCCAACTGCTTTGTGGGTTTCCATATCGATTTTTCTTGGTTCACAATCCACCCGAATTCCTCTAGATGCTGAACTGTGCGAACTACTGCATGATTGAGGCTGGAAGCTGAGCTGTCGATAACCAGGAGATCGTCCAGGTACTGTATGCCAGGACCAAAATTCCTTCTGTCCTTAGGACGGCTAGCACCGGGGCTAACACCTTTGTGAATACCCGCGGAGCTGTTGCCAACCCGAAAGGGAGGGCTACGAACTGGTAATGACGGTGATCTATCATAAAACGAAGAAACTTGTGATGTGCCGGGTAGATCGGCACGTGCAGATACGCATCCTTTATAGATGCTAGAAAGTCGTCTTGATGTAGGCTGGCTGCCACCGAACGTATGGACTCCATACGAAAGGTCTGAATCTTTAGAAAGCGATTTAGGCGTTTGAGGTCTAAGATAGGCCTGACGTCGCCATTGGGCTTTGGTATTATGAAAAGGTTGGAGTAGAATCCCAGACCCCATATTCCTGGGTTGGTACTTCTACAATTACTCCTTGGAGCAAGAGACCATCCAATGCTTTTACAAGAGAGGCCCTCTTTAATGGGTCGCTTGGAAGACTTGACCCCTGAAAATGAGGAGGGGGGACTTCCCGAAACTCTAGCTTGTAGCCGTGGCTACCACAGATACCCAAGAGTCGGGAATTCTGGCCTTCCACACTTCGGAGAAAAACCGAAGCTTTCCCCCCACCCAAGAGAGTGGGGGCGCCCCTTCATGAATCTGACTTGATGACTGGTTTAACCGGCTTGCGAGACCATGGCCTCTTGCCTGCCGTGGCTTGTCCTTACGGCTATTAAATGCTGAACGCCCGGGAGGCCGTCGATACTGACGGGAAGTTGAAGGGGCCGAGCCTGCGAAGGCCTGTCGCTTAAACGCGGGCCCACGCGATCTTTTCTTGACAGGCAAGAAAGAACTTTTACCACTTGATATGGTCTGGATATATTTATCTAGGTCTTCACCGAATAGTCTCCCACCATGAAAGGGAAATCCTGCTAAAAGCCTTTTGCAGGGTGCCTCTGCTGACCAGTTTTTCAGCCACAAAAGGCGACGCATATGAACCAACAGCAGAGATAAACGGGACGCCTGTTGAATGGAGTCCTTAATAGCATCTACTGCAAAGCAGAGAGCCCTTGGGAGGTCAGCCAATTCACGAGCTTGCTGAGCCGGTATGTCCCTTAATATCTGTTTAGTCTGATCCTTTAAAGCCTGACAAACGCCAATGGCTGCCACCGCTGGCTGAACCACGGCACCTACTGTGGTAAAAGAAGCCTTCAGTAGGGTCTCCAACTTTTTGTCGACTGGATCTTTAAACATCTGGACATTTTCAAACGGACAGGTCAGGGATTTATTTACGCAGGAAATGGCTGCGTCCACGGTAGGGAGTGCCCATTTCTTTGCAAATTCTTCTTCCATAGGATAGAGAATAGTGAACCTTTTAGGAGGGATAAAAATCCTATCAGGTCGAGCCCAATCCTGAAAAATCACGCTCTCCAGAAGGGGGTGAACCGGAAAAGGCGCACCACTCAACGGTGCCTTCAAGGAACCTAAAGAGGATACCGCAGGGGCTAATTGTTCTGACACTGGAAGTTTAAAAGCAGTGCGAACCATATCTGTCAGAGACTGGATCCACAGGCTCTCTGCTTGAGAAGCCGAAAAAATTTCATCTATAGTGGAACCTTCAATGTCTGAACCGTCGGGACTCGGGTCCGCTTGATCCCCCTGTGGGTCCAATTCCTCCGAAGAGAGGACCTCTGCATCTGAAAACACCAATCTAGGTGACGGGGATCTAGCCCGTTTGCCACCTGGCAAAGAGCGGGCAATTAAAGCAGTTAACCTTTCCTCTAGCCCACCCAGGGTGGTCGCTAGCATTTCTTCCGTAACGTAAACGGGAATGGGTTGATTGGGGGCCGCCTCTGCCCCTAGCACCCTCAATGGCTCCTTCAATGGCTGTTCGGTGGTCTATCTGGTGAGGGTGGGACCGCTAGAGCCTGGCCCAAATCCTCTGACCCCGATGGAGACCTCTTTAGTTTTTTGGTACCTTTTGCAGCCTTAGCTGGTCCTGATCCCTTGGGAGCCATTGCACAACCTTGAGACACCCCTAAAGCCAACACCCAACTGTTGTAGCTAGAAGTGAACCATTAATAAGAACAGGCTATGGTAAAATGTTTCCAAATTTTCATACGCCCGAGAAGGCGGCAATACCGAGGAAAGTCCTGTGAGTATTGCCACACCAATGCCCGTTAGCTGGAGCCCAAGGTTGCACCGACTCAGATACTGCCAGATCTAAGGCTGAGTCCCTTTAAGAAAAAAAAACTCTTTTTTTTTCTGGTCAGTATGGAGCTAAGTCCAGACCTGAAGATCCACAAACCCCCACTGGGTGTCACTGTTAGCCAGAAATAGCTCAGCTGCGCGCTCTGTGTCCTCAGCCTCCTCTGCTTTCAGGAGGGAATGACCAGCCAGGAAATGCTTTGCTGCTTTAATTGAGACCTGACGCTGCTGGCCCGCCCCCCCCCACGCACGCTGACGCTGTAAAAGGCGGTGCGCACAGCGCGCGCGTGCGCCCCCCCCCCCCCACGCTGGAACCAACATGGAGGAAGCAGAAAGCAGAGGAGAAGCCTGGACCAGCGCTAGCAACCCAACAGACACCAGGCAAGACACTAATCTTTATTGTAGTGCACACATAGAGGAAGCTGTCCCCATAGGCTTCCTAAGAAACAGGAGTTTTGTCAGCATTTTCCTTCCTGTAGCACGTGGGGCTGCAGTATCATGCTAACAGGCAGATCTGGGGGGAGTAGCAAATACATATCTTTAAAAGCATACATATACCTACATGTTATCTGGGTAAACATTAGTACATCCCATCCTGCCTCAAAAGACATAGTGGAGATAGTGGCTGATGCACAAGCATACAATTCGCCGACCCAGAACCCCCAGGGGGATACCTACTGTCGAACCAAGTCCCGCAGGTTCCCTCTTACCTGCTCATCGCCGCAGGGTATTGCAAAATGCAAGAGGCCCAACCTTACCCCATCTCTGTGGGTATTGTCTTGGACCTTCAGGGACCGGGGTCCTGTGTTAAGGAACCCACACACCTGGACCTATATAGCATCCTGGCATCAGTAGCGTTTAGTTCTTGGAAGAGACTAAGGCACTGGAGCCCAGAATCCAGCCCTCTAAGGAGAGGCATTATAGGCAAAACCCCACTCCAGCAGGGCCCGGGTACCGTACACCTTGGCTTTGAAGCACTTCGGACGGATCCGGCTAGCTATCCTGGGTCCCGAGACCTCCGAGGGACAGCTAGACGTGACCAACACCTAAGACACTGGCGAAAAAACTGAAGCACTCCCAGTGGGAGGGGGTTATATAGGGAGGAAACTTCCTGTGAAATTGATTACACCAGTGTCCACACCTGAAGGTACCCATATAACCCAAGTGTAATGGCTATGCGCTCTGTGTCCCGTGATGTACGATAAAGAAATATTATACAGTTTTACTAAGTGCCGTTTAAGCGATGCCGAACTCCGGGTGCGCATGACGGGGCAGGTTTTCTACGCTTTCAGTTAACTGGTGTGTTACCAGTTAACAGCATGTTCATTTTTATCCTGTGTGCGGGGATAATGCTTATTATCTCACCTGAGAGTTGAAAAAGGGGGTGCCATACCCCTAAAGTCAGTTCAGAAATAAAACAACCCTATGGCCCCTTTCACACGGGCTGTCCGATCAGGTTCCCCAGTCACTTTTTCAGACGGAAACTGATCTGACACCTGCCGCCATCCGATCCGCCAAAAACAGAAGGATGGTGGTGGTTCTATTCCCCATCCATCAGGCAGATCAAAATCTGATGGAAAGGGACAGGTCTGTCAGTTTCCATCTGATTGCCCAATAGGAGGAGCGGACATGGACCTTTCTTCCGCCTGCTCAGCGGGGATCTGCTGAGAGATCCCCCACTGAGCAAGCAGATTCCATTTGGCAGAGGCATCCATGTTAAAGGGGCTATCTGTGAACATTAAAAACACTGTTTATGGACTCTCCATCTCTCCAGCAGTCATACCTGTAGCACGGTCCCCTTGAGGACTGCTTGGATTTACCTGCTCATCTGCATCACCATGACCATGTGAACCTCTTAGGAACAAAGAACACAGAGGAGAGATGGGTTTGTTTTAAAGGAAAAAAAATGTTTTGCTGAAATGACTGTTTACAGGGTATAGAGACATGATAGTTAACTGATTCCTTTTAAAAATAGATACAAATCAATCATATAATGTACCTATAGTTTCAGTTTCGTTTTTCATCTAGTTTCATGCTTCTGTAAAATACAGAGACACAGAGCCAATACAGGGCAGTGTTTGTTTTTAAAATGAAACTGATTGGGGGTTGAGGAGGGATTGAGGGGTTTTAGACACACAGTAATCACACCTCCTTGATTAGAGACATTAGTAGTAAAAAAAAAAAAAAAAAAAAATTGTAATAAAAATGCCATAAAACTATCACCTATTTTGTAAACGCTATACATTTTGCGCAAACCAATTGATAAACGCTTATTGCGATTTTTTTATACCAAAAATAGGTAGAAGAATACGTATCGGCTTAAACTGAGGAAAAAAATGTTTTTATATATTTTTTGTGGATATTTATTATAGCAAAAAGTAAAAACTATTGCAATTTTTTTTTAAATTTACGCTTTATTTTTGTTTATAGTGCAAAAAATAAAAAAATGCAGAGGTGATCAAATACCACCAAAAAAAAGCTCTATTTGTGGGAAAAAAGGGACGCCAATTTTGTTTGGGAGCCACGTCGCACGACCGCGCAATTGTCATTTAAAGCGATGCAGTGCCGATTGCGGCGATACCTCACTTGTACGGTTTAAACACTGTTTTCATATGCGCGCGCTTCTGCGCCCGAGCTTGTCGGGACAGGGGGGGCGTAAATAGTTTTCTTATTTATTTTAATTGATTTTATAAATTTTTACACTGTTTTAAAAAAAAAATGGGTCACTTTTAAACATCCCTTGTAATAAGAAAAAAACATGACAGGTCCTCTTAAATATGAGATCTGGGCTCAAAAAGACCTCAGATCTCATATTTAGACTAAAAAGCAATAATAATGAAAAAATAAAAATGTCATTTGAAAAATGACAAGAAAATATGCCTTTAAGAAGCATGGGCGGAAGTGACGTTTTGACGTCGCTTCCGCCCTGCTATGCTATGGGGACAGGTGGGGGCCATCTTGCCCTCACTCGTATCCCAGCCTAGCAGGAAGAAGGACCCGATCGCCTCCGCAGCTGCCGACGGCTCCAGTAAGCGGCGGAGGGCACGGGAGAGCGGCGGGGATGGAGACCACCGTTATCGTTTACAGGACCGCTCACTGAAAAGATGGATACCTTGGTTGTGGCAGCAGCTGCTGCCGTTACCGAGATATCCATCTCTTATAGTGCCGACGTATATATACATGAGCGGGTTAATGCTAGAAGTTAAACTCTAAGGGGAACCCCAGGCCTGCCTATTCAACCTTGAAATCCTAATGAGGGATCAGACAGAATGAGGATAGTTTAGGGCCCTTTAATTAGTGACAACAGCAATGTCCATGGTGTAGGTCTGATAGTTTTCACCGGCAGTTAGAGCTCATTAGATTATATCCAATAAGGCACTAGGAGTGCAACGAATCAAAAAACTCTCGGTTCGGATCGTTCCTCGGATCGGATCATTTTTCGGATCGGCAAAAAATTCTCCCCCACTGTAATATCCACATCTCCCCCCCCCCACTGTAATATCCACATCTCCCCACTAATATCCACACCCCTCCACTCTAATATCCACATCTCCCCCACTGCAGTGGCGTCACTAGGGTTGGTGTCACCTGGTGCAAAAAAAAAAAGAAAGAAATGATGTCACCCCCCCACCAACTATAGTCATCCCTCAGTAAAGACCCCCCTCCATAGGTCCAGACACCCGCATTGGTGCAGACACCCCCACCTCAGTGCAGACCCTCCCCTGCAGTACACCCCCCTCTCAGTACAAACACCCCCCCTCTCAGTACAGAAACCCATGCGGTACGTTTGGAGAAGAAAGGGCACAGAATTTAATGAAAAGAACCTCTGTCCAACTGTTAAGCATGGGGGTGGATCAATCATGCTTTGGGGTTGTATTGCAGCCAGTGGCACAGGGAACATTTCACGAGTAATAGGAAAAATGGATTCAATAAGATTTCAGCAAATTTTGGATGGTAACTTGATGCCATCTGTGAAAAAGCTGAAGTTAAAGAGAGGATGGCTTCTACAAATGGATAATGATCCTAAACACACATGAAAATCCACAGGGGATTACATCAAGAGGCGTAAACTGAAGGTTTTGCCATGGCCTTCACAATCTCCTGACCTCAACATAATTGAAAATCTATGGATAGACCTTAAAAGAGCAGTGCGTGACAGACAGCCCAGAGATCTCAAAGAACTGGAAGACTTTTGTAAGGAATAATGGGCAAAGATACCTCAAACAAGAATTGAAAGTCTCTTGGCTGGCTACAAAAAGCGTTTACAAACTGTGATACTTGCCAAAGGGGGCAGTACAAGATATTTAGGCTCCATTCACACCTAGGCGTTTTTACACCTGAAGCGCGACGCTACGATACGCCGGAGGGTCGAAATTGCATTGTTCTCTATGGAGACTGTTCACATCTCCTAACGCAGAACGCCGTACGTCGATAGAACGCCGAACGACGACTTTCAAACAAGTCCCGGACCCTTTTTCGACGCGCATATCGGGCGGCTTCGGCGTTCGGCATAGCCGACAATGAATGTAAAAAAAAAACTCGGTTAACTACTTGCCGACCGCCCGCCGTCATATTACTGCGGGACGGTGGCACTGTTCCGCGAGAGCACGTAGCTCTACGTCCTCTCTTTAGCGGCCACTAGGGGGCGCGTGCGCACCGCCGGAGCGCGCGCCCCACGCGTGCCCCCGAGTCCCGCGCGCGTGCCCGGCGGGTACGATCGCCGCCGGGCACACGCGATCGCTTGTTACAGAGCGGGGAACGGGAGCTTTGTGTGCAAACACATAGCTCTCGTTCCTGTCAGCGGGGGAAACACTGATCTTCTGTCCATACAATGTATGAACAGAAGATCAGTGATTTCCCTTAGTAAGGCCACCCCCCCATACAGTTAGAACACAAACAGGAACACACTTAACCCCTTCCCTGCCCCCTAGTGTTAACCCCTTCACTGCCAATGGCATTTTTATAGTAATCCAATGCATTTTTATAGCATTGATCGCTATAAAAATGCAAATGGTCCCAAAAATGTGTCAAAAGTGTCCGATGTGTCCGCCATAATATCGCAGTACCTAAAAAAAACGCTGATCGCCGCCATTACTAGTAAAAAAATATATTAATAAAAATGCCATAAAACTACCCCCTTTTTTGTAAACGCTATAAATTTTGCGCAAACCAATCAATAAACGCTAAGTGCGATTTTTTTTAACGAAAAATATGTAGAAGAATACGTATCGGCCTAAACTGAGGGAAAAAATGTATTTTTATATCTTTTTTGGGGATATTTATTATAGCAAAATGTAAAAAATGTTGATTTTTTTTCAAAATATTTTTGTTTATAGCGCAAAAAATAAAAACCGCAGAGATGATCAAATACCACCAAAAGAAAGCTCTATTTGTGGGGAAAAAAGGACGCCAATTTTGTTTGGGAGCCACGTCGCACGACCGCGCAATTGTCAGTTAAAGCGACGTGGTGCCGAATCACAAAAAGTGCTCTGGTCTTTGGACAGCAATAGGGTCCGGGGCTAAAGTGGTTAAATACGACGCGTTTTGTCGCCGCAAATCGCGGCACAAAACGCCAATTTTTTGTCGCCGCAAATCGCCTACCCAAAGGTGTGAATGCAGCCTAACTCTGCAGGGTGCCCAAACTTTTGCAGATGCCATTTTTTGGTTTTCTGTAATTTTGAAAGTGTAAGGCCGCGTACACACATCCGAGAACCTCGTCGGGCTAAACCCATCGTTCTGCCCGACGAGGTTCCCGATGAGCGGTCGGAAAAGCTCGTCGAGCCAAAGTCCTCATTGAACAACGAGGAAAAAGAGAGCGTGCTCTCTTTTTTGGCTCGACGAGCTTCCCGACGGGACGCTCGTCGGAAGTGTACACGCGACCGAGAACCTCGGCAGAATATGTCTCCCAGCGAGCTTCTCGCTGGATTCTGCCGAGAAGCTCTGTCGTGTTTACGGGGCCTCAATGATGGAAAAATCAAACTTTTTTTTAAATAATATAAGAATGTCTAATCTGTAATTTGATGCCTTTTGGAGATGTTTCCATCTTTCCTTGGCTTCCTTATGCACATTAATACAATTTTTTACCTGGGGTGCAGAACTTTTTATCCCCACTGTATTTATACTACAGAGAAGGACCAGCAGCCAGGGGAAATAAATTGATTGGATAAGGACTGTAATTCAATCAATCTATATAAGGATCAGCGAGTTGATGTCTTCACAATTGGTCAATGTTGTCATTAATGTTACAATATAATAGATTCACTCTGAGTGGCACCATGATGAATCTTTGTCCAGAGCAGCTTTCTGCGATAGTCAGGGATATATAGAGAATGTCACACAATAACCTGTTTTCCACTGCTAATTATTCAATACTGACAGCATGAAAATAAAAGGGAAAGCCATTACCTGGATAATTGACGATATAAAGAGCAGGCACACCACACATCAAAAGATTGCTTTTGCAATAGCATTGTATTCCACATATTTAAAAGCACTTTAATAGTACAATAGGTACAGATATCCTAGTATGGCGTGTTACAACGGACATCAGACAAGAAGAGTGTCTCCTACATTGTTTATTCCAGATTATATTCAGAAGAATACATGCATGTGAATAAACAAAGTCAGCGCAAAGCTTATAGCAGCTCATGGTGCAAACACACACAAAAGAGTAATATCCGGATAGTGTAATGGGAAGGATAGCAAAGCAAGACTCTGCTGAGAAGAGAGGAGGTACCCAACATTTGGGGGGAAAAAGAACCCCCCCAGAGCCATGGTGCCCAAAGGCCCTCTAGGTGCGGTCCACCGTGGGCTTGGCTGGGTCCATCACCTGTTGGTCAATAGGGGAGTGGAGGGGCAGAGGGGTGCAGCGCACTGGAAAACTCTTTGTGATCCAACATTTGGCATGGAAATAAAAAGTGTAATCTCCATTCAATGGTACAAAGAAAATCCTGACCTCATGGAGAGAAAGGCCACATGGCAGTGTGATCAGGTAAGGGGCCACCACCGCTGGTGGGCAGTGGCGTCTCCAGCTTTCATATTTAGGGGGGGCACAGCATAATGTTGGGGGGGGGGGGGTCAGGGCCCCCTCTGGCCCCCCCTAGAGACGCCTCTGCTGGTGGGTTACATTTCACTGCCACTGACCACCAACTGAGGAGTAGCACCCTGGAGTTTATTCACAGAGCTCCTCACCAAATTCCTCGCCAGGAGTAGCTACTGTAGATAGTTGTTAGAGATCCATTAACCACTTCCTTACTGGGCACATATACCCCTTCCTGACCAGGTGAAATTTCAGCTTGTGGCACTGCAATACTTTAACTGACAATTGCGCGGTTGTGCGACGTGGCTCCCAAACAAAATTAGCGTCCTTTTTTCCCCACAAATAGAGCTTTCTTTTGGTGGTATTTGATTGCCTCTGCGGTTTTTATTTTTTGCGCTATAAACAAAAATAGAGCGACAATTTTGAAAAAAAAAACTATATTTTTTACTTGTTGCTGTAATAAATAGCCCATTTTTTTTTTTTTAAAAACATTTTTTCTCTCAGTCTAGGCGATACGTATTCTTCTACATATTTTTGGTATTCTTCTACATATTTTTGGTTAAAAAAAAAAAAAAAAAAATCGCAATAAGCGTCTGGTTTGCGCAAAAGTTATTGTGCTTACAAATTAGGGGACAGAATTATTATTATTTTTTAATATTTTTTTTTTTACTACTAATGGCGGCGATCAGCATTTTTTTTGTGACTGCGACATTACGGCGGAGACATCGGACACTTTTGACACAATAGCCCTGGCGGAGCGCAGGGCGTAAAAACACGGCCTGTTAGAGATTCAGGACATCCCTTCGGCCGTACAAAGTCGTACGGCCGTTGAGAAGTGGTTAATTTCTTCCTAAGTTTGGCCTTGTTGTACTTTTCTACCACTAGGCGGCCGGGCACTTGGTGGCATTAGATGTGAGAAGGACATTTAAAATGGTCAAAGTTATGGGTATATGGTATATCTCAGCCAATGGACAAGGGTTTCCTTGAATCCCTTAGACTGCTGGGAGAACCTATATATTCGGGTGAAGTCAGGTGATCCATGTTCTGTGCCACCCAGACTGATTTCTGGGTGCATGTGTGTCATATGCCCCAGGCTGCTAGGTTGGAGATTAGGCCTATCCCAGGGACATTAGGCTGTGTGAGCGACTATCCAGAAGTAAAAGGGCAGAGCAGGGTTGAGACTGCGGCTTGCAGTCCTACCAAAAGTGCCAGTTCTGGCGGCCGGAGAACCAGTCGTGGTCGAAGGTAGAAAGGAAGCTGTTGCCACTAAGGGACTAACCACTTTATCACCAGGGACCAAAGCAAGTACCGGAGCAGTATTCTGACTGAACAGGCACGGTGGAGGAATTGGGAAACTTTAGACGGCGATCAATCCAGGGACCGAGCTGGTTAGCAGGGGTGAAGCTTGAGGAGTATCTGGAGTGCCAAGCTAGGGACCCAGCAGGGAAGCGTGGGTGACGCTTGAGGGAGACACCACCACAAAAGCCTTGAGGAGCTCACAGGATTCAGAGTCAGTGAATCAGAGAGTCCAGTGAGAGACTAGGGGCTCCAGGGGCTGAAGAGCTACAAGTGAACATTGTAGTGAAGCCGAGAGAACCGTTGAACTTTGTGTTAGGAACCGTTAGATACTGTTGCCATAGGAGACAGCAATCTTGCACATGTAGAAGTGGCACCCTGCTGGGGCCTTTCCCTGTATAGCTGTCCTCCTATTGAAGTCTCAGAGTCTGACCATTGAAATTGTTACTACTCAAGGTAGAGCTGCACAATTAATTGTTAGAAAATTGTGATCTCGATTCAACCCCCCTGACGATCTCTATTGCAGATCCTTTCATATAAACAAGTGGAGAGACTATCTGCTCACTCAGCTCTTAAAAGAAAATATTGGGCAGTCTGCCAAGTTCTTAGCAGGAAACATTGTAACTAACGCTTCCTTCTTAGATCAAAAGGGATAAACTTCTGTGTGTAAAGAAGAAAAAAAGAAAAAAAAAATCAGGCAGTCTGACAAGTTTGTAACAACATGAAACATTGTAACCAACTTCCTTCTTAGATCAAACTTCTGTGTGTAAATGCAGGAAGTTTAACAATTTAAAGTCCAAATATTTTTCTGACAATTATTTAAGTTAAAAATCAATATTTTTTTCTAGAAAATTACTTGGAACCCCCAAACATTATATATTTTAGCAGAGACCTTAGGGAATAAAATGGCAATTGCTGCAATATTTTATGTCACACTGTATTTGCCCAGCGGTCTTTCAAATGCAATTTTTGGGGGAAAAAATATACTTCAATGAATAATAAAAAAAAAAGAAACAGTAAAGTTATCCCAATTTTTTTTGTTTCATTTAATATGAAAGATGATGTAACGCCACGAGAATCGTGATCTATCTTCTAAGCAAAAACATCTTGATTCTCATTTTAGCCAGAATCGTGCAGCTCTAACTCAAAGGTGTCCTGGCCCTAACCCTCTTTTCCTTGCAAAATATAAAAAAGGATTGTTAAAAAATAAATAAACCTCTTTTGCATCCAAGAAGTGGCGCCCAATGACTTTCACCATCTTTGCACCAACTATGCCTCACAACCCAACACATATTGAAGGATGTCAGCTGTTCTCATTAGACTGGGAGAGGTAAAAGCCTTTGCAAAAAAAAAGTATTGCAACAGAACATCAGTACATGGAAGGGGGTGCACAGCACTGACACTTACCACAAATGTGGTCACAGACACCAATGCTGGGGGATATTATTGCATCCAATGACAACCAATGCTGAGGGTTACTATTGTATCCAATGACAACCAATGCTGAGGGTTACTATTGCATCCAATGACAACCAATGCTGAGGGTTACTATTGCATCCAATGACAACCAATGCTGAGGGTTACTATTGCATCCAATGACAACCAATGCTGAGGGTTACTATTGCATCCAATGACAACCAATGCTGAGGGTTACTATTGCATCCAATGACAACCAATGCTGAGGGTTATTATTGTGGTCATAGACACCAATGCTGTGGGCCACTATTGCATCCCCTGACACCAATGCCGGGGCATATTATTGCATCCCCTTACACTTACAGTAATGCCGGGGGCTATTTATACATCCACTGACACCAATGCTAGGGGATAATATTGCATCCAATGATACCAATGCTGAGGGTTATTATTACATTCACTGACACCAGTGCTAGGGGTTAATATTGCATACCTAGACACCAGTTCTAGGGGTTAATATTGCATCCAGTGACCTCAATAATGAGGGTCATTATTGCATCCAGTGACACCAATGCTGGGGGTTATTATTGCATCCAGTGACACCAATGATGGGGGTTATTATTGCATCCACTGACACCAATGCTAGGGGATAATATTGCATCCAATGACACCAATGCTGAGGGTTATTATTGCATCCAGTGGCACCAATGCTGAGGGTCATTATTGCATCCAGTGACACCAATGCTGGGGGTTATTATTGCATCCAGTGACACCAATGCTGGGGGTTATTATTGCATCCAGTGACACCAATGATGGGGGTTATTATTGCATCCAGTGGCACCAATGATGGGGGTTATTATTGCATCCAGTGACACCAATGATGGGGGTTATTATTGCATCCAGTGACACCAATGATGGGGGTTAATACATTACCTTTGCAAAACAAAACACCCCCTGACCACAATACAAATTGAGGGGATGGAGGCTGCCATAGTGGATTTCGGGAATCCAGAAGCAGCAGCAGAACACAATATGGACAGAACTGCTAGAGGAAAACATTGTATATTAGACATTATGCGTCTCCCAGCGTCATGTATTATTTAATCATTAATTTACATTACACAGAAAAAGTGTGAGGGCGGAAGCGGAGAGGTCCAGGTAACCTGCCAAGGATTACCGCCCTTATAATTAACTCCCCAGGATGCAGCCTGAGCGCCTAATCCCCTCCGGCCTCAGTCACCTGCTGCATGTTATGGGAATTAGTGTACAATGTGCAGACTTCAGTGACTCCGCAATCTTCAGCAACGCAGACTGCGCCATCTAGTGTCCACACAGGGAAACAGCCTGGCAACAACTCTCAACCTATACAACTGAACACATACAGTGTACAAGTTTATAACAACTCACTAGAGAGGGGCATACAGGGATTGCTATTACTTAAACATGCTTTAAAAAAAATTCCAAGCAATCAGCTCTGCTAGCCAGCATATCAAGAAGAATTACAATCACATCTGTACAATTTTGAAAAATATCATTATACATTTATATAGCGCTAACATATTCCGTAGTGCTGTACAGAGAACACTGAGCCAGTCACACCCATCTCTGTACCCAAGGAGCTTACACTCTGATGTCCCACCACAATCATACAATATTATTATTGATGGATATAGCTCCGACATATACTGTAGTGCTCGACAGCGAAAACGCGGCCATTCACATTCGTCTGTTCATCAGAGGAGCTTACCCGTATACATCAGTCTCTGTACCCAAGGAGCTTACACACTAATGCCCCACCACTATAGTCACACACCATTATTATACATTTATATAGCGCTGACATATTCCGTAGTGCTGTACAGACAAAAACTGAGCCAGTCACTTCAGGATCAGCACCAGAGGAGCTTACACTCTAAATGTCTCACTACAGTCACACTCTATTACAGTGGCGGTGCGTCCATGATAGGCTGTCCGAGTACAGCCCTGAGGCTGTAGTCGGCTTCCTGAAGCTCATCCTTGGGACGTACCGGCCGTGCGTCCGAGGATAAGACTGACAGGCGTCTTAGCCAATCAGGTAACCTGATTGGCTGAAGCGTCATCGAGGGCGGGACGAGGGACATCGAGGGACGTAGAAGCCATAAAGGTAAGTGCCAGGGGGGGTACTGGGCACAGTGGCGACAAGTGGGGGCACAGTGGCGACAAGTGGGGGCACAGTGGCGACAAGTGGGGGCACAGTGGCAACAAGTGGGGGCACAGTGGCAACAAGTGGGGGCACAGTGGCAACAATTGAGGGCACAGTGGCTGTGTTTGATGGCATAGTGGTGACAATTGATGGCACAGTAGCTGCGTTTTGATGGCACGGCACGGTGGCTGCGTTTTGATGGCACGGCACGGTGGCTGCGTTTTGATGGCATGGCACAGTGGCTGCATTTTGATGGCACAGTGGTGACAATTGATAGGTACAGTGAGGCTGCAATTTTTTTTTTTTTTTCGTTTGCACCAGCCGCCACTGCTCTATTATTATACATCTATATAGCTCTGACATAGTCTGGAGTGCTATACAGAGAGCACTGAGCCATTCACATCAGTCTCTTCACCAGAGAAGCTTACACTCTAATGTCTCTGCACAATTCAGAGGACATATTCTGATGTCGGATAGTCCTGGGTAACTTGGCAAATCTGGCAGAGGCTTTAACCACTTCAGTCCTGGACCATTTGGCTGCCCAATGACCGAGCCACTTTCTCGAACAAAATTGATGTGCTTTTTCCCCCCACAAATAGAGCTTTCTTTTGGTGGTATTTGATCCCCTCTGCGGTTTTTATTTTTTGCACTATAAACAAAAATAGAGCGACAATTTTGAAAAAAAAAATAAAAAGCAATATTTTTTACCTTTTGCTATTATAAATATCCCCCAAACAAATATAAAAACTTTTTTCCTCGGTTTAGGCCAATATGTATTTTTTTACATATTTTTTGAAAAAAAAAAAAAAGAAGCATTTATTGATTGGTTTGTGCAAAAGTTATAGCATCTACAAAATAGGGGATCGTTTTATGGAATTTTTATAGTAGTTTCTTTTTTTTTTTTTTTTTTTTTTTTTACTAATAATGGTGGCGATCACCGAATTTTATCATGACTGCGGCATTATAGTGGACACATTGGACACTTTTGGCGTTATTTTGGGACCATTCACATTTATACAGCGATCAAATGCACAGATTACTGTGTAAATTTGACTGGCAGTAAAGGGGTTAACCCCTAGGGGGAGGGGTTAAGTGTGTCCTAGGGAGTGATCGATGACGTCACACCTACAGCCACACCCCCCTACAGTTGTAAACACACACAGGGAACACTCAAATCCTACAGCGCCCCCTTGTGGTTAACTCCCAAACAGCAACTGTCATTTTCACAGTAAACAATGCAATTTAAATGCATTTTTTGCTGTGAAAATGACAATTGTCCCAAAAATGTGTCAAAATTGTCCGAAGTGTCCGCCATAATGTCGCAGTCACGAAAAAAAAAAAAAATCGCTGATCGCCGCTATTAGTAGTAAAAAAAAAAAAAAAAAAAAGTAATAAAATTTGAATAAAACTATCCCTTATTTTGTAAATGCAATACATTTTGCAAAAACCAACCGATAAACGCTTATTGCGATTTTTTTTTACCAAAAATAGGTAGAAGAATACGTATCGGCCTAAACTGTGGAAAAAAATTTTTTATATATATTTTTGGGGATATTATAGCAAAAAGTAAAAAATATTGCATGTTTTTCAAAATTGTGGCTCTATTTTTGTTTATAGCGCAAAAAATAAAACCGCAGAGGTGATCAAATACCACCAAAAGAAAGCTCTATTTGTGGGAAAAAAAGGACGCCAATTTTGTTTGGGAGCCACGTTGCACGACCGCGCAATTGTCAGTTAAAATGACGCAGTGCCGAATCGCAAAAAGGGGCAAGGTCCTTTACCTGCATTTTGGTCCGGGTCTTAAGTAGTTAATGTATATTATAAGTTCCCCGGGAGTAGTAGTAATGATAGTTAAAGGGGAGTTCCGTGTCTGGTGTTCTGTGGTCACAGACCTCATCTTATCTAATGATATATTAATAACTCCCTTGGGGGGGGGGGGGGTTGTAGCGTTGCTTTGTTTGTTCTGTATATCTATGTATACAATGTTTTGCAGTGACATTCATTATGTGTGCACAACACAGAAGATGACAAAAGCGGCTTGTCTATTGTACATGGCTGACAATGACAGGTCCTCTTGTTTGTTTGGGACACAATGGCCCTTCAGTATTTGGCCTCTTTCTGGGACCTCTGACCTGCACCGATCAATATGTTTATCAGACTTTTGTCCATACGGCAGCTGACTCCTCTTCTGTGACCTTGTGCTGCCCCTCCATCCTCATTCTTACCCCAGCGCCAGATGTGACCGTCATTTCAGACTCCTGGAAGTGCAGCACTTCGGCATTCTGGGGCTTGTGGTTCGGCGCTAGAGGGATTTCGGCTAAATTGGTTTTGCCTGTATCTAGATTTGGTTAGATGAGGGAAAGGATGGATCCATCTTTAGGAAAATATTTTCTATTTTGTTTGCAGGCTCCCTGACATCCCCAAGCCTGCCCCAGCAGTCGCAGCCAAACGCGCCATACAATGGAGGCGTGAAGGGGGTCACGGGGAACTCAAGGGTTTTACAATGCCGAAACTTGGAAATATTTGTTCTGTTGGGATGACGGGTCCTCTAGACCTTCACTAAACACACAGCTCTGACTGTACAATAGATAGGCAACAATGGCAAATGGCAATCCTGACAATATACAGCAATGGTTACAAAACACTGAGCTGGCGCCTCTTAGAACAGGGGGTCTCCAAACCTTCTAGGGCCCAGTTTACTGTGCTTCAGACTTTAAGGGGGCCGGACTGTGGCCATTGGGAGTAGAAAAGGTCCACTGTTGGGGGCTCAAATTCCTCCCAATGAAAAGTCACAATTTATACCGAATGACACCAACAATGGGGCACATTTCCTCCCAATGATACCAGTAATGGGGCCCAATTATGGGGCACAATTTCCTCCCAATGACACCCATTTAAAAAAATGTAGAGGCCAGGCCGACCATCTAACACATACAAATAAGAAACCTAAAATTTGAAACGGACATCTGGAGGTATGAACTTTTTTTGTATTCTTTTTCATCATACCCTTTCGTTATATTTAATGCTGATCCTTTTTTATTTTTGCGATACAAGTTTTTATATGTGACCCTCGGAGTTGACCATGTGATTTAGTCTACACTATTTAAGCGATTTTGTGTCACTTACTTGTTAGCCATGATTAAGGCCTTACGGCCAAAACATGTCAGGTTTCTTTTTGACTGTTCAAACGCAATAATAAAACAATGTTTTAGCCGACTTCCATGGCACCAGCCTTTCTCCTTTTTTCCTTTCCTTGTTGAGGTCAGCGGGAGGCATAGTGCCCCATCACTGGCGTCAGCGGGAGGCATAGTGCCCCACCACTGGCGTCAGCGGGAGGCATAGTGCCCCACCACTGGCGTCAGCGGGAGGCATAGTGCCCCACCACTGGCGTCAGCGGGAGGCATAGCGCCCCACCACTGGCGTCAGCGGGAGGCATAGCGCCCCACCACTGGCGTCAGCGGGAGGCATAGCGCCCCACCACTGGCGTCAGCGGGAGGCATAGCGCCCCACCACTGGCGTCAGCGGGAGGCATAGCGCCCCACCACTGGCGTCAGCGGGAGGCATAGCGCCCCACCACTGGCGTCAGCGGGAGGCATAGTGCCCCATCATTGGGCTGCATTGTTGGTGTAATTGGGAGAAGTTCTGCCCCTTCATTGGTATCAGTGGGGGAAATTATGTTCCATTGTTGGTATCAGTGGATGAAAATGGTGCCTGAGAGCCAGATTAAAGCAAGTAAAGGGCCGCATCTGGCCCCCAGGCCGTAGTTTGGAGACCACTGCCTCAGTACTTTGGGGTCCCATTCAAAATGAATAACGGCACCATAACACACAACAGGGGCCGGTCCACAATGCTGCGTCACCAAAACGCTTTCCTCAAAGCACATCTTATTTTTGTTTTGTGGTTTAATGCCTTGTGATAAAGTGTAATGCTTTGTGTGCATTTTATATGCGTCTTCTTCCTGCAAGCGCAGGGCAAATATTGACACGTGACTTGAAACGCATTGCCATTGACTATAAAGAAATGCAAATTTTTACCCAAGCGGACCTTTAATGCAGCAATCAGGATTTAAAAAAAAATGCAACACAGCGATACGAGAAGTGTCATTGATTCTAATGGGAGCTAATATACATGCGTTGTGATCCTGTGAATGGACCCTGAAAAGCCCCATGTGTGCTGCGATTTCCAGCAGAGCCGCTCATCCATTGGGTCAGATTGCAGCAAACACACCGAGGACGCAATGCCGCCGCAGAAAACAAACCCCATGCTTTACAGACACGGCTGAGAATTTACTGATGGAGATAAAAATGACAACAGATAACGTTAGGAATAAAAATTTTACTTTTCATTTCTACATTTTAGATTATGATTTTCAAGCCATCGACAGAAAAACTTTATAAAAAGCCCACCGTCAACCAATCACAGTTCACTTTTTTTCAGATAACAGCCAATCAGAGCATCTTTCTCCAAATCGCACAGAAGTGCGTTGCAGAGGAGTGAACAGGCCCCATAGACAATAATGGATCTATAATAACAGCCAAGCCAAAGTAGCACAGGTGACTTTGTAGTTGATCTATAGATATAGGCACCAGTGACTCTATTATAATATGAACCTGTAACACATCCTGTGCTCTTCCTGGAGACAGGTCCTCCCTAGGGGTGAGCTCAGGACTAGCTGTGCAGCTCTCAGCCACTAGATGGCAGCACTGCACTGGAGAAGAAGGCTGGGATGGAGAAGTCCTGTCTTTTGGGATCTTTAGTGAAGGGGGGGTTAATAAAAATCACAAATCTACGTTTGATCTTGTTGCCAGAAGCTGTCAGAAAAATACAGATGTTCCTGTAAATAAGGATCCTTATTCTGCTGTGTCAGCCTCTGTGAATTGCAATGGAATATAGTGCATGTGCAAGAGTCCTCGCCGCATCTGAGTGGTTATATGCAAATACTGACCATGTATGTCCAGGGTTGGCAAGATTTGGCAGCAGACAAACTGGTCGCAGGTTATCAGGATAGGATGGAAGGAGGGATGGAAGAATGGAAGAAAGGATAGAAGCTGGAAGGGATGAAAGGAGGAAAGGATGGAAAAACCAAGTATAGAGGGGAGGAAAGACTTGGAAGCAGCTGGAAAAAGAAAGGAAGGGAAAAATGTTGAAGGATGAATGGACGAGGGAAGGGAAGGATGAATGGACGAGGGAAGGGAAGAGAAGGGTGGACGAGGGAAGGGAAGAGAAGGGTGGACGAGGGAAGGGAAGAGAAGGGTGGACGAGGGAAGGGAAGAGAAGGGTGGACGAGGGAAGGGAAGAGAAGGGTGGACGAGGGAAGGGAAGAGAAGGGTGGACGAGGGAAGGGAAGAGAAGGGTGGACGAGGGAAGGGAAGAGAAGGGTGGACGAGGGAAGGGAAGAGAAGGGTGGACGAGGGAAGGGAAGAGAAGGGTGGACGAGGGAAGGGAAGAGAAGGGTGGACGAGGGAAGGGAAGAGAAGGGTGGACGAGGGAAGGGAAGAGAAGGGTGGACGAGGGAAGGGAAGAGAAGGGTGGACGAGGGAAGGGAAGAGAAGGGTGGACGAGGGAAGGGAAGAGAAGGGTGGACGAGGGAAGGGAAGAGAAGGGTGGACGAGGGAAGGGAAGAGAAGGGTGGACGAGGGAAGGGTGGACGAGAGAAGGGTTAACGAGGGAAGGGAAGAGAAGGGTGGACGAAGGAAGGGAAGAGAAGGGTGGACGAGGGAAGGGAAGAGAAGGGTGGACGAGGGAAGGGAAGAGAAGGATGGACGAGGGAAGGGAAGAGAAGGATGGACGAGGGAAGGGAAGGAAAGGATGGACGAGGGAAGGGAAGGAAAGGATGGACGAGGGAAGGGAAGGAAAGGATGGACGAGGGAAGGGAAGGAAAGGATGGACGAGGGAAGGGAAGGAAAGGATGGACGAGGGAAGGGAAGGAAAGGATGGACGAGGGAAGGGAAGGAAAGGATGGACGAGGGAAGGGAAGGAAAGGATGGACGAGGGAAGGGAAGGAAAGGATGGACGAGGGAAGGGAAGGAAAGGATGGACGAGGGAAGGGAAGGAAAGGATGGACGAGGGAAGGGAAGGAAAGGATGGACGAGGGAAGGGAAGGAAAGGATGGACGAGGGAAGGGAAGGAAAGGATGGACGAGGGAAGGGAAGGAAAGGATGGACGAGGGAAGGGAAGGAAAGGATGGACGAGGGAAAAAGAGAGACACATATAGAGAGCATAATTAGGCTACTCGCCCTGGATTTGCAAGAAAAAAAGAGAACGGTTCCCCAGATGGGCTTTTAGGCAGCAAAGTAACAAATTGAGGTATAGTAAAGGTTGTATAAAGCAATATTTATTGCACAATTTCCAAATATTCACATGGGTCAGAGATCATAGAGACAGATGACAAACGTTCAACATTCCTGTATAACACGTACATAGGTAGTATATATATATATATAAGGTTGTAACAGTGAGCCCCGACGCGTTTCGACCAATTCGGTCTCTTCAGGGGGCAAATGTTCTAGAGAATAAAAATAATAATATTGATAAACATTCAGAATGAGTAAAATAACACATAACAGCATAAAAACAGTAAAATGCCATAATGATGTAGTTACCACTGAGACAGGAAATGAGTAGCGTGAGGGACCGCTGTAAGATCCAGGGGGGCCCTGAGCTTCCCCCGCCCTCCCATAGGTGGAGGGGCCTACCCTGGAGAACCTAAAGGAAGCCACACGAAAAAGTTCCCCCCCGGGGAGTGACGGAGGGGCAGCCACCTGCAGAAGAACACCCAATGGGCCCATAATTAGTAAACATATTTGTTATAGTAGGAGTACATTGATATGTGAATCAATTGCTGGTATAGCAGACAGTCAAGTGCGTAGGCACATAGAATAAATATATTAAAATAATATAGTAGTACATGGGCTGGGGGCGAATGCCACTGGTTAACATAGCTATGGAGAGTCATAGCATACTAAGGGGTCCTATGAGATTAGGGGTATTGGAAGTAATAATTAAATATAGTAATGCTGAATTATGCGGTGAATACAGTGAAGAGTGTACGCTATAGGGGTGAGTAGTTGCCATATTGGGACAAAAGCAGTAATGAAGTGGGTGTGTGAAATAATTAAGAATAGGAGGTTAAAGTGAGAAAACAAAAAAAATGGAAAATTAAAATATATGGTGGAAAAATATAAGTGTATAATGGGAGTGAAAAAGTGGACGAATAAGTCTCCAAGGGAAATAGGAGATGGTGGGGTGAATATAGTGAAAGGTGAAAAAGTACGGAAATGCATAATTGGAGGGATATTTACCTGATGGAATCAGAGATTAGATGTTTGTAAGCCAGACTGCAGTATGCATTCTAGGAAAGGACCCAATATGTAGGAACAGAGATGCGGTAGCATCCAATCTGACCTAATTGTAACCTAGTGGTTGCTAAATGAGCTAGCCTTATATATGCCCCTAGGTGGGTGTGGTGATCATTGGATCACATGCAGGTGGGCAGTCTTCCTCCGCTCCCATTGGGGAGGCTTAGGGAAGGGAAGGATGGACGAGGGAAGGGAAGGATGGACGAGGGAAGGGAAGGATGGACGAGGGAAGGGAAGGATGGACGAGGGAAGGGAAGGGAAGGATGGACGAGGGAAGGGAAGGGAAGGATGGACGAGGGAAGGGAAGGGAAGGATGGGATGGACGAGGGAAGGGAAGGATAGGATGGACGAGGGAAGGGAAGGGAAGGATGGACGAGGGAAGGGAAGGATAGGATGGACGAGGGAAGGGAAGGATAGGATGGACGAGGGAAGGGAAGGATAGGATGGAGGAGGGAAGGGAAGGATAGGATAGGAGGGAAGGGAAGGATAGGATGGACGAGGGAAGGGAAGGATAGGATGGACGAGGGAAGGGAAGGATGGGATGGACGAGGGAAGGATAGGATGGACGAGGGAAGGATAGGATGGACGAGGGAAGGATAGGATGGACGAGGGAAGGATAGGATGGACGAGGGAAGGATAGGATGGACGAGGGAAGGATAGGATGGACGAGGGAAGGATAGGATGGACGAGGGAAGGATAGGATGGACGAGGGAAGGATAGGATGGACGAGGGAAGGATAGGATGGACGAGGGAAGGATAGGATGGACGAGGGAAGGATAGGATGGACGAGGGAAGGGAAGGATGGACGAGGGAAGGAAAGGATGGACGAGGGAAGGAAAGGATGGACGAGGGAAGGAAAGGATGGACGAGGGAAGGAAAGGATGGACGAGGGAAGGAAAGGATGGACGAGGGAAGGAAAGGATGGACGAGGGAAGGAAAGGATGGACGAGGGAAGGAAAGGATGGACGAGGGAAGGAAAGGATGGACGAGGGAAGGAAAGGATGGACGAGGGAAGGAAAGGATGGACGAGGGAAGGAAAGGATGGACGAGGGAAGGAAAGGATGGACGAGGGAAGGAAAGGATGGACGAGGGAAGGGAAGGATGGACGAGGGAAGGAAAGGAAAGGAAAGGAAAGGATGGACGAGGGAAGGAAAGGAAAGGAAAGGAAAGGATGGACGAGGGAAGGAAAGGAAAGGAAAGGAAAGGATGGACGAGGGAAGGGAAGGAAAGGAAAGGAAAGGATGGACGAGGGAAGGGAAGGAAAGGAAAGGAAAGGATGGACGAGGGAAGGGAAGGATGGACGAGGGAAGGAAAGGATGGACGAGGGAAGGAAAGGATGGACGAGGGAAGGAAAGGATGGACGAGGGAAGGAAAGGATGGACGAGGGAAGGAAAGGATGGACGAGGGAAGGGAAGGGTCAGAGAAGAATGGATCGAAGAGGGAGGGAAGGGTCAGAGAAGAATGGATCGAAGAGGGAGGGAAGGGTCAGAGAAGAATGGATCGAAGAGGGAGGGAAGGGTCAGAGAAGAATGGATCGAAGAGGGAGGGAAGGGTCAGAGAAGAATGGATCGAAGAGGGAGGGAAGGGTCAGAGAAGAATGGATCGAAGAGGGAGGGAAGGGTCAGAGAAGAATGGATCGAAGAGGGAGGGAAGGGTCAGAGAAGAATGGATCGAAGAGGGAGGGAAGGGTCAGAGAAGAATGGATCGAAGAGGGAGGGAAGGGTCAGAGAAGAATGGATCGAAGAGGGAGGGAAGGGTCAGAGAAGAATGGATCGAAGAGGGAGGGAAGGGTCAGAGAAGAATGGATCGAAGAGGGAGGGAAGGGTCAGAGAAGAATGGATCGAAGAGGGAGGGAAGGGTCAGAGAAGAATGGATCGAAGAGGGAGGGAAGGGTCAGAGAAGAATGGATCGAAGAGGGAGGGAAGGGTCAGAGAAGAATGGATCGAAGAGGGAGGGAAGGGTCAGAGAAGAATGGATCGAAGAGGGAGGGAAGGGTCAGAGAAGAATGGATCGAAGAGGGAGGGAAGGGTCAGAGAAGAATGGATCGAAGAGGGAGGGAAGGGTCAGAGAAGAATGGATCGAAGAGGGAGGGAAGGGTCAGAGAAGAATGGATCGAAGAGGGAGGGAAGGGTCAGAGAAGAATGGATCGAAGAGGGAGGGAAGGGTCAGAGAAGAATGGATCGAAGAGGGAGGGAAGGGTCAGAGAAGAATGGATCGAAGAGGGAGGGAAGGGTCAGAGAAGAATGGATCGAAGAGGGAGGGAAGGGTCAGAGAAGAATGGATCGAAGAGGGAGGGAAGGGTCAGAGAAGAATGGATCGAAGAGGGAGGGAAGGGTCAGAGAAGAATGGATCGAAGAGGGAGGGAAGGGTCAGAGAAGAATGGATCGAAGAGGGAGGGAAGGGTCAGAGAAGAATGGATCGAAGAGGGAGGGAAGGGTCAGAGAAGAATGGATCGAAGAGGGAGGGAAGGGTCAGAGAAGAATGGATCGAAGAGGGAGGGAAGGGTCAGAGAAGAATGGATCGAAGAGGGAGGGAAGGGTCAGAGAAGAATGGATCGAAGAGGGAGGGAAGGGTCAGAGAAGAATGGATCGAAGAGGGAGGGAAGGGTCAGAGAAGAATGGATCGAAGAGGGAGGGAAGGGTCAGAGAAGAATGGATCGAAGAGGGAGGGAAGGGTCAGAGAAGAATGGATCGAAGAGGGAGGGAAGGGTCAGAGAAGAATGGATCGAAGAGGGAGGGAAGGGTCAGAGAAGAATGGATCGAAGAGGGAGGGAAGGGTCAGAGAAGAATGGATCGAAGAGGGAGGGAAGGGTCAGAGAGAATGGATCGAAGAGGGAGGGAAGGGTCAGAGAAGAATGGATCGAAGAGGGAGGGAAGGGTCAGAGAAGAATGGATCGAAGAGGGAGGGAAGGGTGGATCGAAGAGGGAGGGAAGGGAAGAGAAGAGGATCGAAGAGGGAGGGAAGGGTCAGTCGAAGAGGGAGGGAAGGGAAGAGAAGAGTGGATCGAAGAGGGAGGGAAGGGAAGAGAAGAGTGGATCGAAGAGGGAGGGAAGGGAAGAGAAGAGTGGATCGAAGAGGGAGGGAAGGGAAGAGAAGAGTGGATCGAAGAGGGAGGGAAGGGAAGAGAAGAGTGGATCGAAGAGGGAGGGAAGGGAAGAGAAGAGTGGATCGAAGAGGGAGGGAAGGGAAGAGAAGAGTGGATCGAAGAGGGAGGGAAGGGAAGAGAAGAGTGGATCGAAGAGGGAGGGAAGGGAAGGGAAGAGTGGATCGAAGAGGGAGGGAAGGGAAGAGAAGAATGGATCGAAGAGGGAGGGAAGGGAAGAGAAGAATGGATCGAAGAGGGAGGGAAGGGAAGAGAAGAATGGATCGAAGAGGGAGGGAAGGGAAGAGTGGATCGAAGAGGGAGGGAAGGGAAGAGAAGAGTGGATCGAAGAGGGAGGGAAGGGAAGAGTGGATCGAAGAGGGAGGGAAGGGAAGAGTGGATCGAAGAGGGAGGGAAGGGAAGAGTGGATCGAAGAGGGAGGAAAGGGAAGAGTGGATCGAAGAGGGAGGAAAGGGAAGAGTGAATCGAAGAGGGAGGGAAGGGAAGAATGGATGCAAGAGGGAGGGAAGGGAAGAATGGATCGAAGAGGGAGGGAAGAGTGAATCGGGAGGGAGAATGGATCGAAGAGGGAGGGAAGGGAAGAGGGAGGGAAGGGAAGAGTGGATCGAAGAGGGAGGGAAGGGAAGAGTGGATCGAAGAGAGAGGGAAGGGAAGAGTGGATCGAAGATGGAGGGAAGGGAAGAGTGGATCGAAGAGGGAGGGAAGGGATCGAGAGGGAGGAAGGGAAGAGTGGATCGAAGAGGGAAGGAAGGGAAGGAAGGGAAGAGTGGATCGAAGAGGGAGGGAAGGGAAGAGTGGATCGCAGAGGGAGGGAAGGGAAGACTGGATCGCAGAGGGAGGGAAGGGAAGACTGGATCGCAGAGGGAGGGAAGGGAAGACTGGATCGCAGAGGGAGGGAAGGGAAGACTGGATCGCAGAGGGAGGGAAGGGAAGACTGGATCGCAGAGGGAGGGAAGGGAAGACTGGATCGCAGAGGGAGGGAAGGGAAGAGTGGATCGAAGAGGGAGGGAAGGGAAGAGTGGATCGAAGAGGGAGGGAAGGGAAGAGTGGATCGAAGAGGGAGGAAAGGGAAGAATGGATCGAAGAGGGAGGAAAGTGAAGAATGGATCGAAGAGGGAGGGAAGGGAAGAATGAATAGAAGAGGGAGGGAAGGGAAAAAATTTAGTTAAAGGAAGAATCGGCTAAAATAAGAGACTAAAAAGAGTGGAATAAAGGGATTTTTAAATACAGCTTACCTGTAAAATCCTTTTCTTGGAGTACATCACGGGACACAGAGCGGCATATTCATTACTATATGGCAGACATGTCCAAAGTCCGGCCCGCGGGCCAAATGCGGCCCCCCTGTTGATTTAATATGGCCCCCCTGGGGATTTGGATATATATTGTTTGTGGCCCCCAGGGTCACAAAAGATTTATACCATATTTATCGGCGCTGCCTTGGAGGGGACAGGGAGGGAGCAGGACGAGCGCCATCCGATTACATGAAGAGAATCTCCTGTTTACTCGGCAGTGTCTGTATTGGAAGTCCCATCTCCTGGGATGCCATTAGACGACTGTTTTGTCTATAATAGGAGGCAGGACTTTGTATTAAAGAGGCCACAGAGTAAACAAGAGATTCTCCTGTTTGTAATTTGTTGGCACTCGTCCCACCCCCCTCCCTCTGTCCTCCGAGGCTGCAGATGGGCATCGATCAGGCTGCAATGATGTCAATGGTAAGGCTGCATTTATGGCACATGTGAGGCTGCATTGGTTGCAAAGGTGAGGCTGCATTGGTTGCAAAGGTGAAGCTGCATTCATGGCAATGGTAAGCTTGTGTGTGTGTGTGTTATATGCCGATAAATACGGTATATCCAAATAACACGCCCAAGCTCATCCTTAGCCCTGAGCAGCGCTCTGGCATTTGTTGGGACCACAAAAGAAATATATACAGTATATCCAAATAAAACACCCAAGCTCATCTCTTCACCAAACACAGCCACAAAGGCAAGATAATTCTTGTTGGGCCGTGTATTGGTGCTCAGACGAACACACTTAGACCGAATTTTAATGGTTCAAAGAATGTCAGGCAAAATAGTTGGCCCTCACGCATGTTTACTTCATCAAATCTGGCCCTCTTTGAAAACAGTTTGGACATCCCTGCTATATGGGTTATATGGAGTACCTTCAGGTGTGGACACTGGCAATCTCAAACAAACAGGAAGTCCCTCCCTATATAACCCCCTCCCCTAGAGGGAGTCCCTCAGTTTTGTAGCAAGCAGTATGCCTCCCAAAATGTTCCCAAAAAGAGGGGTGGGAGCTCTGTGTCCCGTGATGTACTCCAAGAAAAGGATTTTACAGGTAAGCTGTATTTAAAAATCCCTTTTTCTTTCTCGTACATCACGGGACACAGAGCGGCATATTCATTACTATATGGGATGTCCGAAAGCAATGCTTTAATGAGGGGAGGGAGACATCTTCCAAAGAAGGATTTAATTCAGAGGTATACTCAAATACTAGTAAATCCAACTTAAACGAGAAATGTAAATCTCAAATCAAATCAAGGGAGCCCCCTCAGATCCTGAGGAGCTTGAATCGCGGCCTGTAGTACTGACTGCCCAAAGGCTGTATCCGCATTCCTTCTAACGTCCATTTGATAAAATTTTGTAAACATGTGGACTGACGACCACGTTGCTGCCTTGCATATTCGAGCCATAGAGATCTGATGATGATGTGCTGCCCAGGAGGTGCCCATGGCCCTGGTAGAATGGGCCTTTGCCGACAAAGGAGGAGGCAACCTCTTCAACCCGCAGGCCTGAACGATTAATTGTTTAATCCATCTTGCGATGGTGGATCAAGCAGCTGCCGGACCCATCTTGGGCCCTTCCGGTAAAACGAACACCACATCTGTTTTCCGAACTTTCTCTGTAGCTTTAAGATAGGCCTTTATGGCCCTGACAATATCCAACGTATGCAGCAACCCCTCCTTTCTAGAGGTGGGTTTTGGAAGAAGGATGGAAGTACCACATCCTGGTTCAGGTGGAAACTGGATATAACCTTTGGTAGAAAGGAAGAATGAGGACGGAACCCCGCCCTATCCTTATGTAAAATGAGATATGGTTCCTTACAAGATAAGGCTGCCAATTCCGATACTCTCCTGGCCCAAACTATGGTGATCAGAAATACCGACTTTCTAGTCAGTAAAACCAAAGGTACCTCAGCCAACGGCGCAAGGGGTTGTTTCTGTAGAGTTGACAGAACAAGATTTAAGTCCCATGGACCAAGTGGTGATTTGACCGGAGGATTAACACGTAAGACTCCCTGTACGAAGATCTTAACCAGCGAGTGGGCGGCCAGCGGCCTCTGAAACCACACTGATAAGGCTGCAATCTGTCCCTAGATCGTGCTTAATGCCAGGCCTTTATCCACTCCTAGCTGGAGGAAACGTAATACTCTATCAATGGTATACTTGCGGGAAACCCATCTCCTAGCCTCACACCAGCCTACGTAGGCCCTCCAAACCCTGTAACAAAATTACCCTGGAGGCCGGCTTTCTAGCCTCAATGAGGGTAGGGATTACCTGCCTAGACAGACCTCTACCCCTGAGAATCAGGGATTCAGCCGCCAGGCCGTCAAATTTAGACGCCGTAATGCAGGGTGGAGGATCGGGCCTTGTGAGAGTAGGTCTGGCCCTAGAGGAAGAGTCCAAGGGCCTCCCGCTGCCAATTTCAGGACTAGTGAGTACCATGCCCTCCGGTACCAAGCTGGGGCTACCAGGATAACCAGCCTGTGCTATGATCCTGTGCCGCAGGCGGGGTAGTAACTGCAGTGGGGGAAATGCATATAGAAGTTATGATTGATGCCAAGGGCAAACCAACACATCGGTTCCGCAGGCCATAGGGTCCCTCGTTCGAGACATGAACCTGTCTAGCTTCTTGTTGAATCCTGATGCCATGACCTCCACGTCTGGCACTCCCCACTTCTGGCAGATTGTCTGAAAAAACTTGTGGATGCAGAGACCACTCCCCCGGCGACAGGGTTTGGCGACTTAGGAAGTACGCCTGCAGGTTGTCCACCTCGGGAATGAATGTCGCCGATATGCAGGGTACATAAACCTCTGCCCACCGAAAAACCAAGCTCCTCTCCCTCTGAGTGGCTTGACTCTTGGTTCCCCCTTGGTGGTTCACCTATATGCCACCGCTGTGGCCTTGTCTGAATGACTTCTCACCGAGGACCCCTGTAATCTGGATGTCTATGCCAGGAGGGCTAGCTGAGCCGCTCAGAACTCCCAGACCTTGATGGGCAGCTGCCTCTCCGCCTCTGCCCAAGTTCCTTGGCGAGTGAACTTGTTCAAGACCGCTCTCCAGCCTTCCAGACCACTGGGCAGAACCAAGCTGCTAGAATTGCTGCCTGTAGGACACGAGTGTGGAAGCGTGTGGTATTGCCTCGAACATGGCCATCGCATACATAGGCGAATAGTTGGCTCTTTTTTGCTTAGAACCAACTGAATCAATCTTTTGATAGCCTCGACCTTTACCAGGGGCAGGAACATCCATCTTCTGTTCTGTGTCTAATCTCGTGCCGAGATATTCCAACTGCTTTGTAGGTTGAAATGCTGATCTTTCCCCGGTTTAGGACTCAGCCGAACCTCTCGAGGTACTGAACCATGAGGGCTACTACGCATTCCACCAAGGAAGCGAGTGATCTTATGATTAAGAGGTCGTCCAGGTATGCTAGGACCGAGATCCCTTGGATCCTTTGGACTGACTAGAATAGGAGCTAGGACCTTCGTGAATACCCGGAGGCCGTAGCCAGCCCGAAGGGGGGCGCCACAAATTGGAAGTGACGCTGTATCACTGCGAAGCGTAAAAACAAAAATATTTGATGTGGCTGAAAGACCTGGTACATGAAGGTAACCCTCCTTTATGTCTATAGAAGCCCTATCCTTCTGGAGTGTGGCGGCTGCTGGCCAAACGGATTCTATCCGGAAAGAGCGAACCCTTAGGTAAGCATTTAAACCTTTTAGGTCCAAAATTGGTCTGACATTGCCGATGAGCCTTGGTATGACAAACAGATTGGAATAGAAACCTAGCCCCTGTTCTTGGGCTGGTACCTCTACCATTATGGCCTGGTAACGCAGGTGATCCAATGCTGCCCGCATTGAGGCCTTCCTTGTGGAGGAAATTTTAGAAATTCTAATCTGTAGCCTGCGGCCACAGATGATCGGACCCCCTCTGTCGGGGACCGATCCCCAGAGGCCTGTCCTTGCGATCCATTGTTAAAAGTTTGATCGCGCAGGAGGACCGTACTGCCTGAAATTTGAGGGCCCTGGAACCGGGGGGAGCTGCCCTTTTAAACGCAGGACCCCGGAACTTCCTTTGACTGGTAAAAGGGTACTTTTGCCACTTGAAACAGTCTGAATGTATTTATCCAGATCTTTCCATGGAAGGGCAAACCTGCCAGCAGTCTTTGACATGGGGCTCGGCCGCCCAGTTCTTCAACCAAAAGAGCCTTCTCATATGCACTAAAAATAGTGACAACGAGACGCCTGCTGGATGGAGTCTTTTTATAGCCTCTACCGCAAAGCACAGAGCTCTGGGAATATCCAATAATTCCTCTGCCTATTGGGCAGGGATGTCTAAGCATCTGTTTTGTCTGGTTCCTTAATGCCTGAAAAAAAAACTCCAATTGCAACCACTGCTGGCTGTAGCCAGGGATGCTGGAAAAAGTGTCTCTAAACGTTTATCGACCGGGACCTTAAACATTTGTATGTTTCCCCTTAGGCCAGTTAATGATTTATTCACCCATGAGATGGCTGCGTCCACCGTTGGGAGCGCCCCCTTTCTTTAGAAAAATGTCTTTTTCCATAGGGTAAATAACAGAAAACCTTCCAGGTGGTCTCCCATCCAGGCACTAACCAGGCCCTACCCTGCTTAGCCTCCGAGATCAGACGAGATCGGGCGCTTTCCGGGAGATGCGGCCTCAAGGACCTCACGGGTAGTTGAAAAGCAGTGCCCGAACCGGGACCTGAACCCTGGACCCTCAGATCAAAAGTCCGATGCTCTACCAACTGAGCCATCCGGGCCCCTTTTAAAGAGCACTTGGTCAGGGGAAAGAGTGCCTGCAAGCACAAATATTTCCTGGCAGACGTGCATAAAGACTACCCTCTCGTCAGCTTTAGGCGGCAGAAAAAATTCTGTCCGGTCGTCCCAATCCTGGAAAAACCAATTCCTCCAACAGAGGATGGGCCAGAAAAGCTGCGTTGCTTAAAGGCGCTTTTAAAAGAACCCAAAGAGGATACCGCAGGAACCTGAGGCTCCGGAAATGGCAAATTGAATGCCAAGCGGACCATGTCTGTCAAAGACTGGACCCACAGACTCTCCGCCTGGGAGGCTGAAAACGATTCTACAGTGGTAGATCCTCTAGGTTCTGTCCCTTTTGGCGATGGGGATCTAGTCCACTTCTTGCCAGAAAAAGAGCCAGCGATCATAGCTGTTAACCTCTTTTCTCTAGCCCCCCTAGGGTGACGGCTAGCATCTCCTCTGTGATAACACAGGGTTGGGCCGACCTGGGCCAGCCTCAGCACCAGACCCCCTTAATGGCTTATCCAGGGTGACCCCTATAGGAATAACCTGTGGGGAAAGTATTGGCATATTATCAGAACCAGAGGAGGAACCCCTTTGTCTTTGCCTTTTCTCTTTATTTTTTATTTTTTTTTGTGTTTTGATCCTGAACCCTTGGAAGCCATAATACAAAACCGAAGGACTCCGCTTACAACAACAGACTGTTATAGCCAGGAGTACAAAAATAAGGTTTAGGGGACAATAGGATCACTAATGCCCCAAAAACGGTGGGGCTCAGTATGTTTTCTTTTATATATTATTCACCACATACAGCCCCACCCCCAACATGTTTGCCAGCATTTAACCTGTTGCCAACGGGATTTTGGCTTAACAAAAAGTATTGGAGCTGACTCCAGCATGTAGTACCCCTTCTCGCCACCGGGAGTCACTGTGCTGCCAGCTCTACGTCCTCTCTCTCCAGCTCAGCTCTGAACTGAGCTAAGAACGCGCCTGCTGTGTATAACAGCAATTAAAGGCACGCCCACTCTACACTGCAGTCACACTCCCCGCCCCCCTCCCGAACGGCGCGAAAATTTTCTATATGCATGCGTGCGTGCACGCGCGCGCGACTGTCGGGGGAGGAGAGCCCAGGAGGAGACGCACTCTGGGGAATGCAGGTTGGAGGACGCATCAGGCGGCAGATTTGAATCCCGGCAAGGTAAGGCTAACACAGGCCCCTAAGGAGTCCCTTTAGCCTAGAGACAGATCTGTTTTTTTTTTTTTTAAAAGATCTTCAACCAGCGAGCAGCAGGTAGCTAGCAAACATACATAGATAGGTAGGGGGATCAAGTTATGGGGGGAAACATTTCAGGGCATCCTGTCTATCAGACATAGTGACCATGGTGCCAATGCAGAGCATACTCAGGCTACCCCCCTTAAGATCTCCCCTGGAGAGCCTGCTGTCGAACCAAGTCCCGCAGGCTCCCCTCTTACCTGCTCCATGCCGCAGGACGTTTTGCAAAACGGTCCAATCTTCTCCCATCTCCGTGGGTAGCGTAGTAGACCTTCAGGCCCTGGGGTCCTATGAAGGTACCCACTGTCCTGGACCTATATAGCACCCTGGCAAACAGGAACTTATGGTCTTTACAAACTCCAAGTCCTGGGCCCAGGGTCCAGCCCTCCAAAGAGGAGCATTATAGGCAAAACCCCACGGTTTGGGGCCCGGGTACTGTCCACTTTGGCACTGAGGCTCCTTGGACAGATCCGGTTAGCCCGCCCTTAATCCCAAGGATGTGGAGCAAAGCTATTCCGTGACCAACACCTAAGACACTGGCGAAAAAACTGAGGGACTCCCTCTAGGGGAGGGGGTTATATAGGGAGGGACTTCCTGTTTGTTTGAGATTGCCAGTGTCCACACCTGAAGGTACTCCATATAACCCATATAGTAATGAATATGCCGCTCTGTGTCCCGTGATGTACGAGAAAGAAATATGGATTAATTAGGCTGGTGGATGTAGTAATTGGGGAAAAATAGACATAATTTTAAGAAGTAGTATCTTTGCTATTTTCGCTATCTTTTGCCCGTTAAATTGGAATGAGATATTAGCTGAAGTTGAAGCTGTAATGTAATATTTATATATGCTGTCTGTTTTTCTTTTTCCTTCTTTCTTAAAAATCAAAATAAAGAATAAAAAAAAAAAAAAAAGGAGGGAGGGAAGGGAAGAACGGATGGAAGAGAGAAGGAATGGAGGACGGATGGAAGAGGGAAGGAAGGGAGGAAAGGATAGATGGAAGGATGGATGGAAGGAAGAGATGAAATATAAAACATGCATGAAGGATGAAAGAAGGAGGTGTAGAAGGAGAAAAAAGAAGGGAGCAGGAAGATAATTGAATGATGGAAGGATGGAAGAAGGAAGAAGGGCGACAAAATGGAAGTATGCAAGAAGGGGGTATAGACAGATGAAAGGAGGGAGAGGTGGAACGGCGGAATAGAAAAAGGGAAGGTGAAATGGATAGATAGAATGAAAGCAGGAAGGGATAAAAAGTAAGGAGCAATGCATAGGAGGAAGAAAGCTAGACAAAGGGAAGACTAAATGAAAGGGGGGAATAGAAGGGGGATGGAAGGAAGAAAGTAGGAATGAAAGGAGGGAAAGATGCAAGAAGGAAGTATAGAAGGAGGAAAGGACAGAAGATGGAGGAAGAGATGGAAAAATTGAAGGATGGAAGAAGGGAGGAAAGAAATAATGGAAGGGCAAGTCGGAAGGGAGAATAGATGTAAGGAGGGAGGGAAAATCAGAGAGGGGAAAATGGAGGGAAAAAAAGAAGCAAGAAAAGTACAGAAGGAGGAAAGGTTGGAAGGTGGGAATTATTGATACAGAAAATGTAATGTCCAATCGGTGCCATGTGAGCTCATCGGAATCCATTATATTCTATGGATGGAAGCCGAAGGCCAACCCCTCCTTACAATAGAGAAATGATTTCTGCTTTTGTCTTCATGCATGCAGGGCGTTAGAAAAAACGAGCTGCAAAGCCACTACCGACACCAGAAAAAAAAAAAACTCTTTTTGCATTGACGTCAATGCGCGTTTAGCCACATTAGCATTTAATAACGTTTCTCTGCCTCATCTATTTTCCACTCTTACCACAGAGCATGCCATATAAAAATTAATGGTTCACTATGAAAGCCTTCTTAACGGAATTTCAGCCCATTGATTTGAATGGAAGTCGTATCCCTGTCAGATCATCATGATCCGACTTGTGCTCAAAAAAAAATAAAAACACCACGATGTGGGGGTCCAACCCAAAATGCATACCTGAACCTTATCTGAGCAGGCAGGTCAGAAAAGGGGAGCGATCATTACCAACCTTTTCATTCCCTTCGTTCCTCACAAGACCTCCTTGCTCTCTAGTTCCCTCATCACCTCCTCCCATGCTCACCTCCAGCACTTTTTTCGGAGCCTCTCCCATCCTCTGGAACGCCCTACCCCAATCTGTCCGACTATCTCCTACTCTGCTTGCTTTTAGACACTCCCTGAAAACTCTCCTCATCAGAGAAGTCTATCCAGCCTCCACCTAACAACTGTAATTTTACTTTCTCCATCAGATCATCTCCACAGCTATTACCTTTTGTACCACCCTCCCTCCTAGATTGTAAGCTCTAATGAGCAGGGCCCTCCGATTTCTCCTGTATTGAATTGTATTGTAACTGTACTGTCTGCCCTCATGTTGTAAAGCGCTGAGCAAACTGTTGGCGCTATATAAATCCTGTATAATAATATCAGGCCACAAGCCCTTAACATGGTTCCCATGATGATGGAGACACAGGCCTCTTCCCGACAACCCTGTGTAGTGGTTGTGGGGGTCTGATCGAAATCTGACCAGATCCTGTCCCCCTCATGTGAATGAGGGTACATTGTACCCCATAGCGGAAGAAGACCGGAGAAAGAGGGCACGTTCAAGATTTTAAATAAAGGACTTGTCAAAACCGTCTCTTGTTTTTATTTATATTACACTCCCCTTTCTTGGGGTGAATGTGTAAGGGTACAATGTACCCCATACTCATTCACATGTGGGGGCGGTATCTGGTAGCCCCCCTTGGTAAAGGGGACTTCCAGATACCACAACCACTGCCCAGGGTTGTCGGGAAGAGGACCTTGTCCCCATCAACATGGAGACAAGGTGCTTTGGGGTGAAGGGTGCAGAGCCCACCCTGCCCCAAAGCACCCCCCCATGTTGAGGGCATGTGGCCTGGCATTCGCCAGGGGGGGACCTCACGGCCCTCCATTTCCTGACCTGCCTCATGTTCGGATAAGGGTCTGGTATGCTATTGGGGGGGGGGGGGGCCACACCATTTTTTCCTTTTTTCATTTTGGTGTAGGGTTCCCCTTTAATTTCTTAGGAGCACAAGTGTCGTATGTCAGGTCATGATAATCTGACTTGGATACAACTTCCATTTAAATCAATGAGCTGAAAGTCAGATCAGTTAAGACGGCTCTTATAGGGAACCATTGATTTGTTTTCTTTAACTTTCATTTTACATTTACTTTTTTCCATAGTTACTATTTGGCATTGTAATTTTCTCTGTCCAAATTCTATGACATGAACCCGGGGCGATCCGATCTAGACATGAACCCGGGGCGACCCGATCTAGACATGAATCCGGGGCGACCCGATCTAGACATGAATCCGGGGCGACCCGATCTAGACATGAATTCCGGGCGACCCGATCTAGACATGAATTCCGGGCGACCCGATCTAGACATGAATTCCGGGCGACCCGATCTAGACATGAACCCGGGGCGACCCGATCTAGACATGAACCCGGGGCGACCCGATCTAGACATGAATTCCGGGCGACCCGATCTAGACATGAATTCCGGGCGACCCGATCTAGACATGAATTCCGGGCGACCCGATCTAGACATGAATCCGGGGCGACCCGATCTAGACATGAACCCGGGGCGACCCGATCTAGACATGAATCCGGGGCGACCCGATCTAGAAATGAATCCGGGGCGACCCGATCTAGACATGAATCCGGGGCGACCCGATCTAGACATGAATCCGGGGCGACCCGATCTAGACATGAATCCGGGGCGACCCGATCTAGACATGAATTCTGGGCGACCCGATCTAGACATGAATCCGGGCGACCCGATCTAGACATGAATCCGGGGCGACCCGATCCGGGCGACCCGATCCGGGGCGACCCCGATAGACATGAATCCGGGGCGACCCGATCTAGACATGAATCCGGGGCGACCCGATCTAGACATGAATCCGGGGCGACCCGATCTAGACATGAATCCGGGGCGACCCGATCTAGACATGAATCCGGGGCGACCCGATCTAGACATGAATCCGGGGCGACCCGATCTAGACATGAATCCGGGGCGACCCGATCTAGACATGAATCCGGGGCGACCCGATCTAGACATGAATCCGGGGCGACCCGATCTAGACATGAATCCGGGGCGACCCGATCTAGACATGAATCCGGGGCGACCCGATCTAGACATGAATCCGGGGCGACCCGATCTAGACATGAATCCGGGGCGACCCGATCTAGACATGAATCCGGGGCGACCCGATCTAGACATGAATCCGGGGCGACCCGATCTAGACATGAATCCGGGGCGACCCGATCTAGACATGAATCCGGGGCGACCCGATCTAGACATGAATCCGGGGCGACCCGATCTAGACATGAATTCCGGGCGACCCGATCTAGACATGAATTCCGGGCGACCCGATCTAGACATGAATTCCGGGCGACCCGATCTAGACATGAATCCGGGGCGACCCGATCTAGACATGAATTCCGGGCGACCCGATCTAGACATGAATTCCGGGCGACCCGATCTAGACATGAATCCGGGGCGACCCGATCTAGACATGAATCCGGGGCGACCCGATCTAGACATGAATCCCGGGGCGACCCGATCTAGACATGAATCCCGGGGCGACCCGATCTAGACATGAATCCCGGGGCGACCCGATCCGGGGGCGACCCGATCTAGACATGAATCCCGGGGCGACCCGATCTAGACATGAATCCGGGGCGACCCGATCTAGACATGAATCCGGGGACCCGATCGACCTGATCTAGACATGAATCCGGGGCGACCCGATCTAGACATGAATCCGGGGCGACCCGATCTAGACATGAATCCGGGGCGACCCGATCTAGACATGAATCCGGGGCGACCCGATCTAGACATGAATCCGGGGCGACCCGATCTAGACATGAATTCCGGGCGACCCGATCTAGACATGAATTCCGGGCGACCCGATCTAGACATGAATCCGGGGCGACCCGATCTAGACATGAATCCGGGGCGACCCGATCTAGACATGAATTCCAGGCGACCCGATCTAGACATGAATTCCGGGCGACCCGATCTAGACATGAATTCCGGGCGACCCGATCTAGACATGAATTCCGGGCGACCCGATCTAGACATGAATTCCGGGCGACCCGATCTAGAGATGAATGATACAACAAAGTATCTTTATAACTGGCCCCTGGATATCAGGACTGGTCAGATGTGTATAGGAGCTGCACTGACTGATGCGGAGGATCAATACCAAGACACAGACAAAAACATTTTCTACGTGCCTTGTTCACATCATACACACATGATGTCCATTTTTTTTTTACAACATAACCCAATGGGGTTGATTTACTAATACGGGAGAGTGCAAAATCTGTGCAGCTGTGCATGGTAGCCAATCAGCTTCCATTTTTTTTTTGCCAAAGCCTAAGGGCCCTTTCACACGAGCGGACGAACGGTCCGCTTTTCATAAGTCCGTTTACGGACTCACAATGCTTCCCTATGGGATCGCGGAAGGTTTGCGGATTGAGCATCCACTAACGTCTGCAAACATCCGCCTCCGTCAAGATATGTTTTTTTCGGACGGAAGAAAACGGACAGACAGTCTGTATTCATCCGATTCTTCATAGGGGAGAGCGGAGAAAAGACAGGACGGTCCCTGCACACTGTGCGGGGACCGCCCTGTCAGCCGACAGCTCAGCGGGGATTTAAGGATGATCCCCGCTAAGAAAGAAGGACACACACGGGGCGGATCAATATGGATCCGCTCTGTGTGAAAGGGCCCTAACTGAACAAGCTGAATTTGGAAGATGATTGGCCGTCATGCACAGCTTCACCAGATTTTGCACTCTCCAGTTTATGTTTTTAGTAAATTATTATTACAGGTACTTATATAGCACTGACAATTTTTATGCAGCACTTTACACACATATTGTACATTTATATCAGCCCCGCCCTCAAGGAGCTTACAATTTAGGGCCCCTAACTCACACTGCTGCTACTTTGAAATCACACTTCACTTGAAGTAACAAGGTCAGTGCGATTTCAGCTGCTACTTGATAGACACGTGTGTGGCTTCATACACAGATGTGTATTGAAGTCGCACCTGAAATCGGCAAAAGTAGTACAGGAACTACTTTTGCAAAATCGGTGCGGCGCTGCAAAATTGGTGTCGCACAAATTGGAACATTGCCATTGCCTCCAATAGGCTGTGACTTGTCATGCGATTTGATCTCTAAAATCGCTCCAATGTGAACCTAGGCTCATATACACACATACTAGGGCCAATTTAGATACGAGCCAATTAACCTATCAGCAAGTCTTTGGATCAACCCTAATGTGTTAAGGGGGAGGGTCATTTACTAAAGGCAAATCCACTGTGCACTTGGAATTGCAGTCGCTGTAGCTCTGAGGGGGACATGCAAGGAAAATAAAAAAACAGCATTTTTGCTTGAATATGTTTGGATGATTGAAATCAGCAGAGCTTCCCCTCATTTCAGATCTTGCCATCGGATCTACAGTGCACAATGGATTTTCCTTTAGTAAATCAACCTCAATACCCCTTGCACCGCACTGTTGTACACAGAGTTGTGTGATGTGCTATTCTGTGACATGTTACTAAAGTAAAAAAAATGAACAGTGTTTTGTAACAACACATTGCAAAGCCCCACACAATGCACACAGCATGCATGCGTTCTACAGGGCGATGAGATAAGGCATGTGCTGCAACACGTCTGTTGTCACAGTGCATTGGGGTGTCATTCAAAATAAATGGCATTACACTTTACTAATGCATCCTCTGTGCATTGCATTAATGCAAGCAGCAACGCATGTGTTACCACAGCAGAGCTCCCAACTGTCCCTGATTTAGAGGGACTGTCCCTAATTTGGAGCAATGTCCCTCTGTCCCTCATTCGTTCCTCATTTTGGTCTGATCTATATAGTTGTATATAAAATGCACTTTTTATCTATCAAAAAGTGTTTCCCAGTGCTAAACCTTTCATCCATATTCTAAATTGCTGCATCTGTAAACTCCAAAAGCCAATATAAAGGAATAGTAAAAAAAACAGCACTTGTGGGTTTAATCAATCTTATTTTTTGTACAATTCT
The DNA here is from genome assembly GCA_029574335.1 of Rana kukunoris. Taxonomy (NCBI): domain Eukaryota; kingdom Metazoa; phylum Chordata; class Amphibia; order Anura; family Ranidae; genus Rana; species Rana kukunoris. Next base: position 26,374,864 of record CM056056.1, on the reverse strand, counting down.
CCTTTAAGGGGGCGTGGCAGGGGTGTGCCCTATGCCTGCATACTTTTGGTGATAGGTGTCCCTCATTCCCATCTCAGAAAGTTGGGAAGTATGCCACAGTGCATGTTGTGAACAGGCCATTCGTGTTTTTGCCTTGCGCTCATTGTACATTGTAGCGTCTCCACAAAGCAAAATTATAAATGGGGCCTTACTGTATCCTCTACCCTACAGGTGTCAAACACAAGGCCAGCGGACCGAATCTGTCCCTCCAGGCCATTTTGTGTGGCCATTGCCAGTCTCCTGCAGCTGCAGGAGACCTCCAGCTCTCCTCTGGTCCTCCTCCAGACCCCTACTCTCTGCTTTCAAGCAATGCATCCAGCTTCTTTTCAGCAGAAGCATAAGGAAAGGTGGGTGCACTGTGATGTAAGGGAGAGTGGGGGACCCAACTTCTGATGGTGGGGTGGCTCTTGACATCTAATCTAAGGGGAGGGGGATGTGCTGGACATCTAATCTTAACGATACAACCGGCCCTTTTGAGAACAATCATATTGCTCAAGATGAAATTTAGTTTGACACCCCTGGCCTATCCCCTTCACGCACTGGTCTTCTTTTAACCACTTGATACCCGCCCCCCGTCATATGATGTCCAAAACGGGAACCGGTTATCCGGGGTGGACGTCATGACGGCCTGGATTTGCGGAGGGATATCTCAATGATGCATGTACCCAGAGGCATCATTGAGATATCAATTTTTAGCGGCGGCGATCGTGCGCACCGTAAGAACGATTTTAGCGGTGGTTCCACCGCTAGATCGTTCTTACAGGCGGCGGGAGGAGCAATCCCCCCCCCTCCTGCCGCCACCCGGTGCTTCTCCGGGCTCTCCCTTCCCATCGGGAGCCCGGAGAGATGATTGCCGTCCGCCGGATGTTTGCCATAGAGATGACTGGTGACCAGATGGTCACCAGTCATCTCTATGACCGTCGGAGGCCCGGGCGCGATGTGATGACGTCACGCCCGGGTCCCCGTAAGTAAACAAACCGCAATTGCGGCTAGTTTGAATGAGATCTGTGAATTTTTTTTCACAATCTCATTCTTTCCAGCCTGGAGGAGAGATGTGGGGGGTCTTATTGACCACGCCTCTCTCCATAAAGAGAACCTGTCACACACACATTGCCTATTACAAGGGATGTTTACATTCCTTGTAATAGGAATAAAAGCAATTGAAAAGCAATTGAAAAAAAAAAAGTAAAAAAAAGTGTAAAAAATAAATAAGTAAAATAAAAAATAAATAATAATAATAAAAACATTTAAATGCCCCTGTCCCCGGTAGCTCGCGCTCAGAAGTGTACACACATGCAAGTCCCGCCCACGTATGTAAACGTCGTTCAAACCACACATGTGAGGTGTCACCGCGTGCGTTAGAGTGTGTGCACAATTCTAGCACTAGACCTCCTCTGTAACTCTAAACTGGTAACCTGTAAAAATGTTTAAGTGTCGCCTATGGAGATTTTTAAGTAACAAAGTTTGGCGCTATTCCATGAGTGTACGCAATTTTAAAGCATGACATGTTAGGTATCTATTTACTCGGCGTAACATCATCTTTCATATTTTACCAAAAAATTGGGCAAACGTTACTGTTTTGTTGTTTTTTAATTTATGAAACAATTTTTTTTACAAAAAAAAGCCGTTTGAAAAATGATTGCGCAAATACGGTGCAAGATTAAAAGTTGCAATGACCGCCATTTTATTCCCTAGGGCAGTGGTCATCAACCATTCCTGAAGGGCCCACTAACAGGCCAGGTTTTATGTATTAGGCTGGGTTCACACTACGATTTTCCCATCCGTCAGCCGCATACGATTTCAGTTTTGAAAACGTACGGGCCTGTACGGGAAAACGCATACATAGACAATGCATTGCAAATCGTATGCACTCAGATGCTTCCGGGTGCATACGATTTGCTGGCAAAACGTTTTTTAACAGTACGCAAAACCGTGTTCGACCACGGTTTTGAGGCCGTTTTTGAAACCGTATGGCAAACGCATACGTTTTTTTTTAATATGAAAGTCAATGGAAAACGCACATATGTGCGGTTCCATACGTATAAACCGTATGCATTTTTCGAAGCAGATGTGAAACCACTCCTACTTCCTGCCAAATTTCAATAAAACAAGAAAATCTTTATTTATTAAATGACACTAATTCCAAAAACGTATGCGTTTTTTTAATCAAATCCGGATGGAACCGTACGCACTTTTTGAAACCGTATACGTTTTATAAACGCATACGTTTCACTTTTGGGCATACGTTTACATACGGTTCAATCCGTTTCAGCCGCATACGTTTTTTCATATAAATCGCATGCGGCTGACGGACGGGAAAATCGTAATGTGAACCCAGCCTTACCTTGGGGAGATGCAGACTAGAATACTGCAATCACTGAGCAGCAAATGATATCACCTGTGATGTATTTCAGTTATCTTGCAAACCTGGCCTGTCAGTGGGCCCTGCAGGACAAGGTTGATGACCACTGCCTTAGGGTGTCTGCTAAAAAAAACATATATAATGTTTGGGGGTTCTGAGTAATTTTCTAGCAAAGAATGATGATTTGTACATGTAGGAGAGAAGTGCCAGAATAGGCCCGGGAAGGAGGTGGGTTTTAAAGCCCGGTATTGAAGTGGTTAAACATATTACAATGTCAATGTCTGGTTGTGACCTCACACGGGGTATAAAAAAAAAAAAAAACCCTGCCAGCCAATAAAGGGGACAATATTAATGCCTGATAATAAAAGCAGAGATCTCAGAGGTGTCTATGGCAGCCACACACCATATACTGCTGTACATCAAGGTCCTACTCCATGGGATACCATGACGGAGACTGACACTCATAACTCTGGGATGACTCTCCCCCCTTAAAGTGTAACTCCACTTTTGATTAGAGAAAAACAATTCCTCCCCCATCACTTCTATACATTGCAAGATATTTAGCAAAGTCTCACCTGCTTCTGCTGATACCGACACCTGACTCCAGTCACTTCCTGCTTCCTGTGTGGGCGGGTCTGTTATAATCACATGACTATTCCTAGTGCTGGGA